>MU263074.1:40000-50077 GCA_020310875.1 Ceratopteris richardii | reverse complement strand
GTCAGGTACCCGACTTTTTCAGTCATCTTGTCAGAGTCATTTCTCAGTGTTTACTCATCCAAATTCAGTGATTTCAAGCTTGTTGGATTCAGCTTACTGTCTAGTATAAGCATACAAATTTTCATGATCATTGGATTCTTACATCTTGAGTTATGTTAATTTTTCTACTCACTGGTCTATTTCTATAGCAGCCCATGAAAATCGGGATGATGTCATCACTTGTTAAAAGTCATTCTCAGTGTGTGGTTTGTTATTTTTGATGAGATTACTCTCTAAAGTTAGCTCTTTAAGCTACCTAGCCTTCCCCAAGAGGAATTAATCTAATTGCTGCTGTGCTCAGAGAATTATGTAAAACACTGGACAGGTGTATCAACCAAGAATAACAAGTTTTCACCTCTGAGCTAACTCCAACTTATCTGTTTTGATCTATATTTTTGAGAGTGATCTTCCAAGGTACATAGGGTGTCTAATACATTCATTGGCAAGCTAAAAGGGCCCACCATCTACTCCTGGAGTTCATTTGGCTGGTGTAGAGCAAAGATTTTGCAACACCTCTTCATCTTCAACACATACCTATCCATCTCTTCACAGTGGTATCAGAGCAAGGTTGGACAACATGGCAGATGGATTTCCTTCATCAATTGACAAATTGGACAGAGGTAACTACTCAGCTTGGTCATTAAGAATGGAAGCTTATCTCCAAGGTAGAAGTTTATATGGTTATGTGGCTGGAGATGAAGTTATGCCAAGTTTCAGGAACAAAAGTCAACCAACACAAGAAGAGCAAGAAAGATTGAGCACATGGTGCTCCAAGGATGCACTTGCAAGGTCTTATCTCCTCAACTCTATCTCAGATTTTTTGTTGCCTCACATTAGAAGTTGTAAGACATCTCAGGAAGTGTGGGATGCACTTGAAGCTTTCTTTGCTTCAAGTACTAAAGCTAGGAAGCATCAACTATGGCTAGATTTCACAACTCTCAAGAAGGCTCCCAAACAAAATGTGACTGATTTTGTCACAAAGCTCAAGGACATAGCAAATCAGTTGGGAAGCATTGGAGAGGTAATAGATGAAGAGCAAATTGTAAGGCAGGTCATCAATGGCTTGAAGGCAGATGACAAGTGGGAAGCATTCACCACAGCTATGGATTTGTACATGGACATGCATGTACCTGATTTCAACACACTCATTGGACAATTACTTACTCAAGAGGCAAAGCTTATCAAAAATGGAGAAAGCTCTAAAGGTAATCATTCTTCAGCTTTATACACAGATAAAAGCAAGTCTAAAGATAACAAAGGAAAGGCAAAGAAAGTGGATGATGAAGCAGGTACATATCAAGCTAACTATGCAGGTAGAGGAAGACATGGCAGAGGTAGAGGAAGAGGAGGTAGACAAGGCAGGGGGAGATCCCAAGACTCCAACTCATGTTCTATTTGTGGATTAACTAATCATACAACTGAAAATTGCTTTAGGAATTCCAGGAATCAAGAGGCAGAGGATACAATAGAGGAAGTTATGGCTACTCAAGAGGAAGGTTCAACAACTACCATGGCAACTACAACAACTACAATCATTCAAACTATCAAGGAGGCTACAAAGGAAGGAGAGACTACAATAACTATACAGAAGACTCAACAAAGAGGATTCATTATTGATCATGAACATGGGCTATGCCACAAGGTAAATCTGATGAGCATGTTTTCTACATAGATTCAGGTTGTTCAAATCATGTGGCAGGAAATGTGGCACTCCTATCAGATTTAGAAGATCCAAGGAATAAGCATGAGGTACAAACAGGAGATGATACAAACATCCTGTGGAGAAAATAGGCAATGTCAAAGCACCTGATGGAAACATCAACCTACTCAGTAAGGTACTCTATGTCCCTACCATTACAAAGAATTTGATAAGTGTTGGGCAGATAGTAGAGAAAGGGTTTGCAAGTCAGGTTCACAAAGGCAGGAGCATTTGTTGAAGATCCAAGTCAAGGATTCAGAAGAATTGCAAAAGGTGAAAAGACAGGTAGATTGTTCACATTTGAATTACAGGACACTAGAAACATTGCTCTCTTTAATTATGGTAGTCAGACACTCACAGAATTGGAAGTATGGCACAAAAGGTTAGCACATATTGGTGAAAGGTCATTAAAGCAAATTTGCAGGGACCAAAGTGTACTTGGACTCCCTAACTTGTCAAAACAACATATGATTTATAAGTGTAGTGCATGTCAGTTTGGAAAGTCTCACAGGTTACCATTCATGAAGAAAGGTTATATGCATGGAGATCTCTTGGAGTTGGTTCATACAGATGTATGGGGACCAAGCAAGGAAGCTTCAATATCAGGATCAAGGTATTATGTTTCCTTTATTGATGATTGCAGCAGATGGACTATCCTATTCTTTATGAAACACAAAGATGAAGTTTTTTCATGTTTCAAAAGATATTTGGCTCTTGTGGAGAATCAAACAGGTAAATCACTAAAAAGGCTAAGGTCAGATGGAGGGGGAGAATACTTCTCCCATGAGTTTGATTCTTTTCTTCAAGAAAGAGGAATCAAAAGAGAGGTAACTACAAGGTACACTCCTGAGCAAAATGGAGTGGCAGAAAGGAGGAATAGGACAATTGTTGAAGCTGCAAGGTCTATGTTAAATGAAAAGCATTTACCTAATTACTTATGGGCTGAGGCTGTATCTACAGCCACTTACTTGATTAACAGGTTGCCTTCAAAATCCCTTGATGGGATGACTCCATATGAGGCTTGGAATGGAAGAAGACCAAGTTTAGATCATTGTAAAATTTTTGGATGTATTGCTTTTGCTCATGTTCCTTCACAGGTTAGAGGCAAGATGGATCCAAAAGCAGAAAGGTGTGTATTTATTGGATATGACAACAATCAAAAGGGCTACAGGTTATACAACCCTACCAACAAAGGATTCTTGGTAAGCAGAGATGTAGTTTTTGATGAGAACAATTCATGGTATGAAGATTCATGCAGGAAGATCAATTTACCATATGATCTTGAAGAAGATTTTCCAAAGCTTGGTAGAGAACAATCAAAGATTGAAGAACAAGACACCTCAGAGGATGATGAAGAATGTCAGATGGAAAAGATCAAAGCATGGAAGTCTAAAGGTAAAGCAAAATTGCAGGAACTTGGACATGAGGCAGAATCATCACATCATGGCCTAAGAAGATCTATGAGGGAAAAGAAAAAACCAGAAAGGTATGGGTTTGACACCTCATTAGTAACTAAACATTCTATCTACATAGCACAGGACATAAACCAAGAGGAGCCATCATCATTTGAAGAGGCCAAAGCAAAAACAGAATGGAAGCATGCAATGAAGGAAGAGATTGAAGCACTCGAGGAAAACAACACTTGGGATTTGGTGCCCAAGACTTCATCCATGAAGGTAATAGGCTCAAGATGGGTCTATAAACTCAAGAAGAATTCTGATGGTTCCATTAACAGGTATAAGGCAAGGCTTGTAGCAAAAGGCTTTGCACAAACTCAGGGAATTGATTATGAGGAGACATTCTCTCCTGTGGCAAAGATGCCTACTATTAGGGTTTTGCTTAGTATTGCCTCTTCCAAGAATTGGAAGATACTTCAACTAGATGTGAAGAATGCATTCTTGAATGGTTGGATAACAGAAGAGGTATATATGGCACAACCACCTGGTTTTGAGAGTCAAGTTTATCCTGATTATGTGTGTAAACTTAACAAAGCATTGTATGGTCTCAAGCAAGCTCCAAGAGCTTGGAATTTCAGGCTTGTTTCATTCTTGCAGGACAAAGGCTTTCAACCAAGCAAAGCAGATCCTTCACTCTTTATTAAAAAGAGTAATTCCGAGGTCATCTACCTATGTGTATATGTAGATGATATTATATTGACAGGAAATGATGCAGATGGTATGAAGAAGATCAAAGATCAGATGAGAGAAGAGTTCAAGATAAGTGATTTGGGTTCACTTACCTACTTCCTAGGTTTGGAAGTTGTCTACAAAGATCATGGTTTGTTTCTCACTCAAAGAAAGTACATTAAGGACATGTTGGCAAAATTCAAGATGCAAGATTGTAAGATTGCAGGTACTCCAATGGAGGTTAATCACAAATTGAGCTCACATGAAGGTGAACTCATAGAGGACATCACATCATATCAAAGTCTAGTGGGTAGTCTCAACTATGCCACATTGACAAGAGTAGATATATGTTACAGTGTGAGTGTGCTAAGTCAATTTATGCACACACCAAGGAAACCACATATGGATGCTGCCAAAAGGATTCTCAAGTATCTCAAAGGAACCATAAATGAAGGACTTTATTATCCTTATGTATCTGATTTAGGTTTGAAGCTATTTTCTGATGCAGATTAGGCTGGCTCCAAGGAAGATAGAAGGAGCACTTCAGGTTATCTTACCTTTGCAGGTTCAAAGCTTATTTCATGGTCATCCAAGAAGCAACCCACAGTTGCTCTCTCTTCTACTGAAGTTGAATATAGAGGTCTTGCCATAGCTACACAGGAAGCTATGTGGATGAAGACATTGTTCAAAGATCTTGGATTGGAGTTTGGAACTCCAACTATTTTTGGTGACAATATGAGTTCTATTCACTTGGCTGCTAATCCTATTTTTCATGCAAGGACTAAACATATTGAAGTTCATTATCATTATGTACGAGAGAAGATCCTAAGCAAGGAGATTCAAATATCATATGTGTCCACTCATCAACAATGTGCAAATATTCTAACTAAAGCATTGGATGGTACAAAGCTTTGCAAATTCAAGGCTATGATTGGTTTGCAGGTAATCTTGGAAGATTGAAGACCTCAAGCATACTTGGCTTGAGGGGGAGCTGTTGGAGCAAGTCTATGACAAGCCTAAGTATTGGCTTGAGTCTCACAAAGTCTTAGAAAAAGCCTTAAAATGAAGACTATGTAAAGTTCACTTGTGAACTACCTCTTGTAACTTTTGAAGAGTTTACTTAATGTAAAAGTAAGAGAATCTTAAGTGGTTGAGTCCACATGATCAAGAATGGAAAGAGGAGCCACGAATTCGTGATTTGTGGTAGGTAGAGAATCAAATCAATCATTGATTGATTGGAGAGTGATTGAGGGAAGTTAGCCTCCCAAACTCAACTATAAATAGATGGCAGTTTTAGTCGTGGTTAGAGAGACCTATGTGAAGACCTCCAAGAGCTGAGCTTTATGCCATATCAAGGTGTGATTACAAGGCACACATATGTATCAGTAAGTCATTGTATTGTACAAGCAATATACTTTCATTTTCATGATTATTTGAATTCATCTTTCCATGTTCTTGTGATGTGTACTACTCACTGCCATTACTTCAGTTTTTCTCAGTCAGCTTGCAGAGATTGTTTCTCTGCACTTGGTTCATCATTTTCAGTGATTTAAACTTGGTAAAGTTAGCTCTATAAGTCTACTATATGCTCACAAATTTTCATGTCATTTGGATGTTGGAATCTTCAGTTATGTTCATTTAAAGTCAACAGGGTATGTTCATCTTCACTTCTCTGTCAGGTACTCGACTTTTTGAGTCATCTTGTCAGAGTCATTTCTCAGTGTTTACTCATCCAAATTCAGTGATTTCAAGCTTTTTGGATTCAGCGTACTGTCTAGTATAAGCATACAAATCTTCATGATCATTGGATTCTTACATCTTGAGTTATGTTAATTTTCTACTCACTGGTCTATTTCTGTAGTAGCCCGTGAAAATCGGGATGATGTCATCACTTGTTAAAAGTCATTCTCAGTGTGTGGTTTGTTATTTTTGATGAGATTACTCTCTAAAGTTAGCTCTTTAAGCTACCTAGCCTTCCCCAAGAGGAATTAATCTAATTGCTGCTGTGCTCAGAGAATTATGTAAAACACTGGACAGGTGTATCAACCAAGAATAGCAAGTTTTCACCTCTGAGCTAACTCCAACTTATCTGTTTTGATCTATCTTTTTGAGAGTGATCTTCCAAGGTACATAGGGTGTCTAATACATCCATTGGCAAGCTAAAAGGGCCCACCATCTACTCCTGGAGTTCATTTGGCTGGTGTAGAGCAAAGATTTTGCAACACCTCTTCATCTTCAACACATACCTATCCATCTCTTCACATACATGGCACAACCACCTAGTTTGAGAATCACATATATCCTGATTATGTGTGTAAACTTAATAAAGCTTTATATGGACTCAAACAAGCCCCAAGGGCTTGGAATCACAAGCTTGTCTCATTCTTACAGGACAAAGGATTTCAACCTAGCAAGGCAGATCCATCAGTATTCATAAAAAGGAGTAATTATGAAGTCATCCATTTATGTGTGTATGAGGATGATATTATACTAACAGGAAATGATGCACATGGAATCCAGAAATTCAAAGAGCAGATGAAAGAAGAGTTTAAGATAAGTGACTTAGGGTCTCTCACATACTTCCTAGGATTGGAAGTTGTTTACAAGGATCATGGTCTATATCTTACTCAAAGGAAGTACATTAAAGACTTGTTGACAAAGTTCAAAATGCAAGATTCCAGGATTGTAGGTACTCCAATGGAGGTTAATCATAAATTGAGCTCACATGAAGGTGAACTCATAGAAGATGTGACAGGTTATCAAAGCCTTGTGAGTAGTTTGAACTATGCCACATTGACAAGGGTAGATATATGTTATAGTGTGAGTGTGCTAAGTCAATTTATGCACACACTCAGGAAACCTCACATGGAAGCTACCAAGAGGATACTCAGATATCTCAAAAGGACCATGGATGAAGGGTTATACTACCCTTATATATGTGATTTAAGTTTGAAATTGTTGATCTCTGATGCAGATTGGGTTGGCTCCAAGGAAGACATAAGGAGCACCTCAGGATATCTTACCTTTGCATGTTCAAAACTTGTCTCATATGTATGTGTGTCTATGTGTGTGTATGCGTATTTATGTTTTTCATATGTGTGTATGTATATGTGTATGCATGTGTATGTGTGAGTATGTGTCTCTATTTGTATATGTATATGTGTATGCATGCGTATGTGTATATGCATGTGTGTATATGCATGTGTGTATATATGTGTGTATGTGTGCGTATATGCATGTATGTATATGTGTGTATGTATATGTGTGTGTATGTATATGTGTGTGTATGTATATGTGTGTGTATGTGTGTAGGTGTATATGCGAAGGTGTGTATGTGTGTAAATGTGTATGTGGATGTGTATGTGTGTGTATGCATGTAAGTATGTATGTATGCATATGCATGTGCATTATGTATGCATATGTATGCATGTGTGTGTATGTGTGTAAATGTGTATGTGGATGTGTATGTGTGTATGCATGTAAGTATGTATGTATGCATATGCATGTGCATTATGTATGCATATGTATGCATGTGTGTGTATGTGTGTGTGTATGCATGTAAGTATGTACGTATGCAGATGCATATGCATTATGTATGCATGTGTGCGTATGTGTGTGTATGTGTGTCTCTATGAGTGTGTTATGCATATATGTGTGTGTATGTGTCTATGTGTCTATGTGTGTGTGTATGTGTATGTGTATGTGTATGTGTGTGTCTATGTGTGTATATGCATGTGTATGTGTATATATGTGTTTGTATGCATGTGTCTATGTGTGTATATACATGTGTATGTGTATATTTGTGTGTGTATGCATGTGTATGTGTGTGTGTAAATATGTGTGTATGTGTGTGTGTCTATGTGTGTCTTTGTGTGTATATACATGTGTATGTGTATATATGTGTGTGTATGCATGTGTGTGTATCTGTGCGTGTCTATGTGTGTACGTGTGTGTGTCTACGTGTGTATATGTGTGTCTATGTGTGTGTGTGTATGCATGTGTATGTGTGTGTATAAATCTGTGTGTGTATGTGTGTGTGTGTGCACGTAACTTTGCCTCTCTCTCTCCGATCGGCCTGCTGGATGTGTGTGCTCTCTCTCTCTCTCTCACGTCTCAATCCCGGCACAAATGTGTCGGGAGAAATTATTTTTTTTTTAACATTCCAAGCATCGCAAGCAGTGTGCTAACGTCACTTATAGTGTTGTTGATTAGCGACACTACTTGCAATGGCTAATGCATCACTTATGTGACGGTTCGTCTTTTTTTTCGAAGTAAAAATAGTCTCATCTCTTATGTGATGATTTTTGGAGGAAGCCTCACATACGCGATGGGTTTTGCTTTTTTTTTTCTCAATGGGGGGCATCGCTACGCCCCCATTTCTATTAGTGTTCTTGTTTTGTAGAAGGATCCAAATAGTAATATGAATGGACTATACTCAATTGTAGAATGCTCAAAGCTATTGTAAGAATATTCAACCAAGGGTAAATAGTCTTCCTAATCAGTTTGGTTTGAAGATACATATGATCTCAACATATATTCAAGTATTCAATTGAATCTTTCTATTTTCCTATCCGATTATGGATGCCCACTAGTACTCATGCTCAAATTCATCTCCAATCAACTAAAGATTGTCCAAGTACAATGATAGGGGTAAGTAAAATACAAAATAAGATTGTTTTGATCAATTGCAATGAGGAGCAATGGATGCCAGCAAAGGATGTTCCAAAGTGAGGGATAAATTCTTTTACAGGATTGTCTTGAATTATACACATACCCCTTGAATGTATAGTACTATTGTGGGAAATTGGTGTTACACTAGAGTAGTGTTCATAGACACTATTCCATGTAAAGAGCATGTCAAAGTGATGCCATGGATGACTTTCACACACAAAAATAGAATGGATATGATGTGAAGAAACAATTTCCAAGATGACCCATAGAAAACTTTTAATTATGTTCTCTCAAAAAAGCAAAGCTGATACACTTTTGCAAAGATGCAATGTAATGGTATATTCGTGGAATTGTAGATTAAAGTTAAAGTGTAGATCAATAGTCATATGACCCGCAATAATTGTCAATGACTTATCTCCACGGTTTCTATACCAAAAAGAAAGCAATTATTGTTGTCGGCCAAATGTGAACACTATTAACATCATAGGGTGGCTTCACATTGAGGCTCTGAAACGGCTATAGGAAAAGGTGTTGTTTCGCCTGGAACAATGAAGTGTTCCAAAGTCCTCCGCCTTCTATTTACACATGCTCTAGAAGAAAACAGAAAAAGAGGTCATTGAAATCCAAGTTGGCAGCTAGGAAAGCCTTGAGGCGAAGGGGGAGGTTCGGAACAAATGATTCCATGAGGTTAGAGGATGTGTGTTACTCTTCCATGGAACTCGCTTTCTTTCTCTACCTCTTCGCAAAGAGATTTCTCCTCTCCTCTCTCTCCCTCTCTTAGTGTTGCATCTCTACCTCCTTACATTGTTGAGAATCATGTGCTATCGAGTTCTTCTTTGTGCATCTCTGGAGCCTTTTCAGCTCCACTGTCTATTGCTCGCTGTCTATTAGCACTCGAGAGAGTAATGAGCACAATGCTTCATATGAATGTACCCATTGCTACTTGCCTTGGTCACTTGTAGAGAAGGCATGTGCTGCCAATTTCTTCTCTCTCATTCTCTGTGTGGCTAAGAGAAAGATGAGGAGTGTTCTTCTTGCACCATCGTAGCTTCTTCTCGATCCTTTGTTGAAGTGACGCTACAACTAGATCACTAGCATCATGACCATGCTCATACAAATCTGTGTCCATTCTCTTGATCTGTAGAAGCTACTTCATAGATGACACTGCATCCTTGTCTTCATAGGGCTCCTCTTGCACAAGGTGATTATGGGACTCCATTCCTACTTTTCCTCATTGTGATTCTATCTTGAAGAGCTTCAAGAAACCAAATGATTTAATGGGAATGGTGAACGTTAGATAGAGAACTCAAATGTTTCATGCGAGCTGAAAGGAGGTGCAGAATGGTAGTGTGCTACTGATCTATGGTGGATAGTACAGAGATATGATGTAATATCTCTTGCCTTTGCTAGTCTTCTATCATGGATAGTGATCAGGGCTCTATATCAAAAGGAGAAACAATTGTTAGACCAAGACTTTGAACCATGGATGTGATGTTTATGAAGCCCATGATGTTATATATACTCAATATTCCACCTGCATTA
>MU263074.1:10000-15000 GCA_020310875.1 Ceratopteris richardii | reverse complement strand
ACAATGCTCAAGTAGAGGTACTACTTGTAGTGTTTTTGAGGTGTTGTGAATTGTTGTAGAAATGGAAAACACTAATGGAATGAGTTAGTTTACGAGCGATAAGTTGGAAAAAAATAAATTTCAGGCTTGGAGATGTAGAATGAAAAGTTTTTTATGGGAAAAGACTACTGGAAGTACATCGAAGGAGAGAATGAAAATGCTCCACAGTAATGAGAGAGGAATCAGACTGCCAAGCAATTAAGAGAATATGAAGAATGGGATCAACGAGCACGAAAGGTAATGTATTGGCTATCTGTTAGAATAGAGGATAGCATGATTGGGCACATATAGGATGCCAAGACTCAAAAAGAAGCATGGAATAGTTTGGTTACATTGTATGAGACCAATACAAAGGTACAAAAATTGCATTTAAGAATGAGTTGCATACACTAGAGAAAAAGGGCATGTTGATAAGTGAATACACCCTAAAAAGCAAAATAACATGTGAGTTGCTTGCATCTATTGGCACAAATGTAGATGATGATGATAAGGTGGAAGTGTGCCTTTATGCTTTAAGAGATCCATATAAGTAGCTTAGAAATTCTATTCACACCAAAGACAATATTATGAATTTTGCTGATTTAGTATCGATGCTGATTATTCAAGAAAACAATCTTGGTGAGAACTCAAACTTCCAAGGATCACCTAGTTTTGAGTAGGTATTCTACTCTGCTAGAGAAAGAGGAAGAGGTAAAGGCTTCGGAAGTGGACAAGGAAACAATAATGAAGGCCAAGGTTAGCAACAAAATCATATAGGAGGTAGAGGAAAGTTTTGAGGCAAGGGGAGCCAAAGAGGTAGCAAAATTTTCAAAGAATTTTTTTAAGGTAATTGCAGTAAAGGATGCTCAAATTGTGGTAAACCTAGTCACTTTGAACATGATTGTAGGTTGAAATCAAAATAATAGAAGGCAATAGAACAGCTATGCATCAACTGTTGGATATAGACATCTATGGAAGCATGTGAAAAGCACAAGGAAGAAGAAGAAGCCATGAGCACAATACACAATACTAAATGTATTACCACTAGAATGTACAAAGATAAGTAACCTATTAGGGCAATAGGCGTATATACAAGCCGGGGGAAAAAAAACTTCTAAAGGGGGAAAACAGTGCCAGGCTGGTCCTAGTGTGTTCACACACATCACTACCTAAATATATCAAAAAATCCCCCCTGGGAGTGGTCCAGTGTAAAAGGAGCTAGCACTCATGTATAAGGAAGTGCCAAGATATGTGGAAATCACTCCACAAAAGGAAGTAAGCCCAAAGCTTTGCAGAAAGCTTCAAACTTCCCCCTAGGTAGAGCCTTTGTGAAAAGGTCTGCAATGTTCTCCTGCATGGGCACATATGCCAAGATGATCTCTCCAGCAGAGAACCTATCTTGAAATAATGACAATGCACCTCAATGTGCTTAGTGCGAGCATGGAACACAAGGTTCCTTGCAACTACCAATGCATTCTGACTGTCAGTGAAGATGGTGGTGGCAGAAGACTGACCAACACCCAAATCAGCCATACGACATCTGAGCCACACACACTCAACAGTCGCTATGAAAGCTACCCTATACTCAGCCTCACAACTCGAAGTGGCCATAGTAGGATGCTTCTTGCTCAACCAAGATATACATGAGCTACCAATCATGAAGCAAAAGCCACTAGTGGACACACGAGTGTCATAGCAACCTTCCCAATCACTAAAAAAAAAGCATGCGAATCCGACGGTAGTGATCCCCCCTTGGGATAAAACAATCCAAGTAGTGGGATACCACTCAAGTAGCGAAATATACACTTAACTACCTGCCAATGACACCTGGGCAATGCATAAACCTACTCATCTGTGAGACAAAAAACTGAATATCTAGCCGAGTAATGCATAAGTAAATCAAGCATCCAATAGCCTGCTGAAGAGAACAACATCAAATGCATCTCCAACATCATGAAGACTATATCACAAACCTGTCTCCATAGGACTAGCGATAGGCTTAATGTCTTCAAGGCCAAAATGCTGCAATAATGTGTCAATATATTTTGTTTGACACAAAGCCATTCCACCATCAACTTGCATAAATTGAATGCCCAAATAATGATGCAAATGCCCCAAATCATACATCTCAAATGAGGCATGCAAATCATCCTTAAAATCAGCAATATGCTTTTCATGAGGATTAGTGAGCAACATGTCATCAACATACACAACAATGATAAGAAGCACACCATTAGCATGCTTAACATATAAGGTGCTCTCAATTGGACTGTTCTCAAAACCATGTGCAATCAAGTAGGCATGCATCTTTTCATACCAAGAACATGGTGCTTGCTTTAAACCATATAATGCCTTGTTTAACCTGCACACGTGGTTTTCATGCCCTTTCTCCACAAAGCCATGGGGTTGAAAAACATACACTTCTTCATGCAAGTCACCATTCAAAAATGCTATTTTAATGTCCAACTCATGTACATTCCAACCATGATGAGCTGCAAGTGCACAGATGCTACGAACAATAGTCATTCGGAATGTAGGTGCAAAGTTCTCATCAAAACCAATGCCTCTTTCTTGTGCGTAACCTTTTGCAACAAGCCTAGCCTTATACCTATCAACTGTTCCATTAGGCTTACACTTTAGCTTGTATATCCACTTAGTGCCAATGGCCTTCTTGCTAGGAGGCAAGTCACATAAAGACCATGTACCATTCATCATTATAACATCATATTCAATTTGCATAGTAAACCATCCAATTTTTTGAATTTTGTGCTTCATCAAAGGAAACAGGCTCATTCTCATCACATATACGAGATGCAGCCATAACATAGCAATATGATGCAAAAGAGGCACTATGAGAGCCTGAACGAGTACAATATGATAGAGGTGCATCTAGTTTGCTGCCACATAAAGTCTGCACCAACCATTTTGGCATAGTTTTGCCTGCTCAATATCAGCTCTCTCATCAACACGCGCATCATGTAAATCTGCATCACAAATGGAATGATCTGCATCGTCACATGAAACCTGCAAAGGTTGAGAAGTTGCCTCATTAGGATCAGCACTAGATTGTCCACGAGTAAAAAGAGTCAGCAAAGTATCATACATGTCTTTGGAGCTAACACATGTCTCTTTCGTACATGAAAGTAAGGGCTGAATAACATCTTCCAAAAAAACAACATCACGGCTAACCAAAATGCATTTAGTCTGTGGATGATACAGACGATAGCGTTTTCTTTCAGAACTATACCCAACAAAAATACATTTCATTGCTTTATCATCCAATTTTCTACGATGTTGTTCAAGCACTAATGCATATGCCAGACAACCAAAAACACGCAGATGAGCAATAGATGGATTGCGACCATGCCAAGCCTCATATGGAGTGATAGGCTACAATGATTTAGTGGGACACCTATTAAGTACATATGATGCACACATAATAGCCTCAAGCTAGAAACTATGTGGTAAAGCGTGACTCTTGAGCATACACCTCGCCATCTCCATGAGTCACATGTTCTTCTGGTCAAAAAATCCATTTTGTTGAGGTGTATACGGCACTGTACACTGATGTTTTATCCCACCTTCATCGAGAAATGCATTAAAGTCAAAAGACAGCTTGGGATACACTTACCACATTGTTAAGGTTCAATGCTAATAGTTTATATGTCTCAAAATTACAAGGTTGGATCTAAGCTATAGTGTTGGAACTGAAAGTCAATTTTTGCAGGGTCTTAGGAAACCACATTCAGATGCTTTGAGATGCACTCTACATTATGTGAGTGCTAATTTGGATTCTACATTGCTGTATGAAGTTGGTGTAGAATTATAGGTTCATGGATATGCTGATGTAGATTGGGCTGGTAGTTTTTGTTGAGGTATCAAGCTCAATATGAGATGATCGAGGATGACACATATCATTTTTTTGATTTCTCTGACATGTATAGTGGTTATCCCGATATATGTTAGAGATACTTTTGTGAGCTATACTACATTTATCTAGCGAGGGTGATGGCATATTTTATTCTTGCTAGCTCACTCATCAGCGGACATTAATATTTTCCTTATGTACTGTTCCTTATATATTTCACTAGTTGTATTGTTCCTTGAAGCCATTCTTGTATATTCCTTTTATGTGATAGAAGAAGAAGAAGAAGAAGAAGAAGAAGAAGAAGAAGAAGAAGAAGAAGAAGATGATCATTCTTCCTTGCCTCAATCTATGTGTGCCCCTCTTGAGTGTGAGAGTGTGTGAGTGAGCTCTCTTCCTTATCTCCTTTCTATTGACATGGTATTAGAACGAGCGCGGTTGTACAAAGCTCGTGGAGAAGGCCAACAAGAAGAGTATGCGAGAAGGCATGGAGAAAGCATGATTCACAAAAGACCTCATATTGCTACATAAAAACTAGGTCAGTTTGCAAAACTGTAACTTGCACCCTATTTGAAATCACTCAAATATTCTAGATAAAAAATCTCAGTAATTTAGTGTACTATTGAAACACGAAAACTGTATTTTTTTGAGATTGAACTGTCACATCATAGTCCTAAAAGTGTTGAAGTAGAGGTATTCCTTGTAGTGTTTTTGTAATTTTGCGAATTGCTACAAAAATGGCAAATGCTGATAGAACGAGCCAATTTATGAGTGAAAAGATGGACAAAAAACAACTTTCATGCTTGGAGATTCAGAATGATGAACTTCTTGATGGGAAAAGGCTAATGGAAGTACACTAAAGGAGAGTGAAAATGATCTACAATTACCAGAGAGGAATCGAGCTGCAAACTAGTTAAGAGCATATGAAGAATGGAATCCAGGAGCACAAAAGGTAATGTATTGACTATCTGTCAGCATACAAGATAGCATGATTGGGCACATACAAGATACCAAGACTCCGAAAGAGACTTGGAACAATTTGTTCATATTTTACGAGACCAATATAAAGGCACGGAAATTGCAACTCAAGAATGAGTTGCATACATTCGAGAAAAAG
>MU263074.1:0-5000 GCA_020310875.1 Ceratopteris richardii | reverse complement strand
GTATCTAATCATGTTGTTCAAACAGGTGACAACACAAAGCACAATGTGAAGTCGATTGGATCAGTGAAGGCCAAGGATGGTCGCACCTTATTGAGTAAGGTCTTGTATGTTCCTACAATTCCTAAGAATTTGATAAGTGTAGGACAAATTGTGGAAAAAGGTTATGAAGTAAGGTTCACTAATGAAGGAGTGTTTGTGGAAGACCCTAGCAATGGGTATAAACAAATTGTTTCAGGGAAGAAAGAAGGAAGATTGTTCACATTGAAGATTCAAGGTAATATTGGTCATGCCATGTTCACATATGGAGGACATAAGATCTTTGAGTAAGATCTTTGGCATAAGAGGCTTGGACATTTCAATGAAAGAGGTATTAAAGACATGATTAACAATGGTTCAGTGCTTGGTTTGCCTAATGTTGCAGGTCAACATATGACATACAGATGTGAGGCATGTCAATTAGGTAAGGCTCATAAGCTTTCCTACTCCAAGCATGGTTTTATGTACTCAGAGAAGCTTGAGTTGGTACACACAGATGTGTGGGGGCCATCAAAGGATTTCAGTATAAATGGGTCAAGGTATTATGTGATTTATGTTGATGATGCTACTAGATGGATCACTATTTATGTGATCAAAGATAAGTCAGAAGTGTTTAATACATTTAAACACTATCATGCATATGCAGAAAGAATTACAGGACATAAGTTGAAAAGATTAAGGTCAGATGGAGGGGGAGAGTATTTCTCTAATGAATTCAGTAATTACTTGTGGGATGCAGGTATAAAAAGGGAAGTTACTTGCAGGTACTCTCCTCAACAAAATGGTGTAGCAGAAAGGAGAAATAGAACTCTTGTTGAGTTTGCAAGGTCCATGATGAAAGAGAAAAATTGCCCTAATTATTTGTGGGCTGAGGCTGTAAATACAGCTACTTATTTGGTCAATAGGTTACCATGTAAAGCTTTGTAGGGAATGACACCTTATGAGGCATGGTGGGGTAAGAGACCTACACTAGACCATTGCAAAGTATTTGGATGTTTGGCCTATGCATATGTGCCATCACAATTAAGGCACAAATTGGAACCTAAAGCTGAAAAATATGTGTTTATTGGTTATGATGATAAGCAGATGGGATACAGGTTGTGGAATCCATCCACAAAACATTTTCTTGTATCAAAAGATGTTACATTTGATGAGCAAGGTACTTGGTATGTAGGTACTATCAATATTAATACAGATGATGAAGAGGTTGTGAGCCAAAGGAAAGGTAAGTCAAAGGTACAAATAATTGATGAAGAAGAGAATAATGAAGTGCAGGTTGAAGTGGAAGAAACACCTAGGTTTGATCCTGAATATGAAGAACCAGAAACCTCAAGAAGTGGAGAACTTAGGAGGTCTACAAGGAACAAATGGCAACCTACAAGGTATAGCTATGATACTTCATTTCTGGCTACCAAAGATTATGCTTACATGATTAAAATAGATGAAGACCCTTCTACATATGAAGAGGCAAAAGGTAAAGAAAATTGGGAGAAAGCTATGCAGGAAGAATATGATGCATTATTGGAGAATCAAACATGGGATTTAGTTCCAAAGCCAAATAGTCAGAAGATCATTGGATGTAAGTGGGTTTGTAAGACAAAAAGATTTGCAGATGGAAGTGTGTCTAGGTACAAAGCTAGACTTGTTGTCAAAGGGTTTGCTCAGACATATGGTGTTGACTATGATGAGACTTATAGTCCTGTGGCAAAGATGACAACCATCAGGACACTTATAGCTATTGCTGCATGTAAAGGTTGGAAGTTATGTCAACTTGATGTAAAGAATGCTTTTTTGAATGGTTATATTTCAGATGATGTATTCATGGAGCAACCTCAAGGGTTCAGAGATAAAAGGTATCCAGATCATGTGTGCAAGCTTAAGAGAGCTTTGTATGGCTTGAAGCAGGCCCCAAGGGCATGGAATTATCGACTTGTAAAGTTCTTGAAAGAACTTGGATTTCAGGTGTCTAAAGCAGATAGTAGCTTGCTTGTCAAAGCAAGTGATAATGGTTTCATATACATGTGCATATATGTTGATGATATAATCCTTACAGGTACAGATGAGGAAGGAATACAAAGACTAAAGAAGCAAATGGAAAAGGAGTTCAAAATAAGTGACTTGGGAGACTTGTCATACTTCTTGGGCATGGAGATTACATATACCCAACATGGAGTATTTGTGACCCAAGAAAGGTATTTGAAGAACTTGTTAATCAAGTTTAAAATGGATGATTGCAGGGTAGCACCTACACCAATGGAGGTGAATCACAAATTGAGTAAATTTGGAGGTGAGGAATTCAAGGACATGAGACAATATCAGAGTTTGGTTGGTAGTCTTATCTATGCTACTTTAACTAGACCTGATTTATCATATGCAGTAGGGGTTTTGTCTCAATTTATGCATTGTCCTAGGAAAGAGCATTGGATTGCAGGTCAAAGAGTGTTGAGATACATTAAGGATACACTCAAAGAAGGTTTGTATTATGGGTTCACTGTGAGGAACAAACCCTCTATATGCACAACAAAAGCACAATGAACCCAAAATAGGTCTTCCAGCTTACACCTGAAAATATACGTGACCTGGATCAAGCAATTTGACCCACCACCTGAAATCCAATGACTCCAAGATTTTTCTCCACACTTAGTAGACTCTATTAGCTTTCCAACAAGCCACCAAACACTCAATTTGGATGAGTATAAGTCAGGCAACTCACTAATACAAAACAGACTACCTGTCTGTCCACCTGTGCAAATTTTTCAGTTACCGTAAAATACGAATATCTCGGTGCAGCAGTACGCAATCACTATGAAGCTTTAGAGAGAGACAGTAGGAGAGATAGGCTTGCATTCAAGACAAGAATCACGGAATTTGGATTTATACACAGAGAGCAACACCTGTTACAAGTTGGGTATGTCTGACAGACTACAGTAGAGAGAGAGGGTCTAGTGTGAGAAACTGATCCAAAACCTCACTTACAGAGATGATCTGGGGCTGAAACTTCTTGGGCATGCTCCTCTGGTCCTTGGACACTTGGTAGATGCTTCTTCTCAGTCTTGGTATCCCGAAAATGCGCCTTCATGCTTGTATGAATGTGTGTGTGACCTTTCACATACCCCTTCCTTGTCTCTTGACTCTTCAATGGATTCTTCTTGATCTTCAAACTCCCTTGAGTGCCCTTTGATGTTTCCTTTCACTCCTAATGGATAAGGATTCGTGGCTTTACCTTTATCCAAGTATTTATGCTCATTTGGAATATCCAAATTACCAAAATTATCCACTAAGCTTGCTCCTTCTTTTTTAACACTCCCCCTCAAGCTTAAGTAGGAAGTGTCTATGTCCATCAAGCTCATCATGTTCTTGAACTTGCTTAACTTTGATGCATCCAATCCTTTGGTGAATAGATCAGCAATTTGCTCCTTTGTTGTCACAAAATGAACATCCACTTCATTAGTAGCAACCTTTTCTCTTACATAATGGTAATGCACTTCAATGTGCTTACTCCTAGCATGATACATGGGGTTATTAGCTAAGTGAATAGATGACATATTATCTCCATAAAGGGAGATTGTTCCAACCTGCACATCCAAGTCAATTAGAAGCTTTTTAAGCCACATAGCTTCACATGTAGCTAGAGCTAATGCTCTATACTCAGCCTCGGTTGAAGACAATGCCACCGTAGGTTGCTTCTTTGACATCCATGAGATAGTCTTTGTTCCAAGCATGAATACATACCCCGAAGTGGATCTTCTATCATCAATAGAGCCAACCCAATCAGCATCACTCCATCCTCTAAGAGTTAGCTCTTCTCCATACCTATAAAACAATCCATTATTGATTGTATACTTAACATACCGAAGCACTCTTTTGGCTGTATTTGAGTGCTCTTGAGTAGCAACATGCATAAATTGGGCAAGTACGCCTACCACATAAGAAAGATCAGGTCTAGTCATTGTTGCATATATTAAAGAGCCAACCAAGCTTCTATATAATGTCAAATCATGAAGTTTCCTACCATCCAACATGCTTACCTTTGTATTTGCATCAATAGGTTGAGTGAGTACCTTACATTCAGCCATACCATACTTGTAAAGTACATCCAATAGGTATTTCCTTTGCAAAAGGTATATGCCATCCATTGCATAAACAACTTAAATACCTAGAAAGTACTTTAACTCACCCAAATCAGATACCTTGAACTCCTTTCCAAGGCTCCTCTTGATGTCTTTAATTCCTTCATGGTCACTACCTGTTATGATAAGATCATCCACATATATGCAAATAAATACCACCTTACTCCCTTCTTTCTTTATGTAGAGTGAGGGATCAGATTTGCTTTGAATGTACCCACACTTTTCAAGGTATTCCACAAGCCTTTGATTCCAGGCCCTTGGTGCTTTCTTAAGACCATACAAGGCCTTCTTCAACCTACAAACAAAATCAGGATGATCCACATCTTCATATCCAATAGGTTGTGCCATGTATACCTCTTCTTTTTGCTCACCATTCAAGAATGCATTTTTTATATCAAGCTGATATATAGGCCATCTTCTACCTGCACATACAGCTATTAAGGTCCTTATTGTTGTTTTGTTAGCCACGGGGCTGAATGTCTCTTCATAATCCACACCAAAAGTTTGTGTGAACCCCTTTGCAACCAACCTAGCTTTCTGTCTAGCTAGTGAACCATCGGCATTCCTTTTAGTCTTATACACCCATTTGTTTTGAACCACTTTCATACCTGGTGTTTTAGGCACTAATTCCCAAGTCTCATTGTCCTTGAGTGCTTTCATCTCTTCATCCATTGCTCTCTTCCATTCCTCCTTTGTTGATGCCTCCTCATACATTTGAGGATCATTATCTCCAATAACCTGCATCATATAGGCATAGTGCTTGGCAATGAAAGAGTCATAACTTAACCTTTGTATTGGCTTCTTGAGCCTTGAGGATCTCCTCTCATTCCCTTT
>MU263073.1:0-50078 GCA_020310875.1 Ceratopteris richardii | reverse complement strand
ATGTAACATAGTGTCCGGTCATTGTTAAGTTCGATGACATGATATCTTATTCAGCATTATATAATCATCTAATTCGGATCACCCTTTTGTGTATGCCTCTGGAGGTTAGGTTAAGAGAAGTAATCGAATATAACAAGAGAATATGATTATTCAGTAGATGGGACTTCAATATGCATGAGTTGTTTTTCCAGTCTTTCAAGCCTAAATGGAACACGTTTGCGAACCAAACTTCCAAAGAAAATACTATTACTTTTCAAAGAGTATGGATATCATGAAGTTTAAACCTAATGAAGGTGTTTGTATACACTAGGGCAAGGTGGAGGATTTACCCAATCTGTCGATAAATTTTTATGTGGCCAAGTTTAATTCGAAAGTTTTGCTTCACAGATGGATACGATGCCTTGCGAAAGGAAAGGCAATCACAAAAAACATAGCTTTCGTTGACATAGCCTTCGTTGCATACATCTTTGTGAATCGTACCTGCGTGACCTTAGTGAAGTGCCGATTCTCCGACTGCAGAGATCGAAAGGTACCACCGTGTTCTATCATGTAAGCGTTTCAATAGTATATAATGCAAGACCTACAGTAGTAGGAGCTTGTATATTGCGTTATAAAAGCAAATACAAGCTCTCAAAATGCAGAAGCAAATACAAGCTTGCTCCAATCAGAACAAAATCTATAATATTAGGAGCCTGTACGTTGCGAAAGCTTGTTCAGAACAGAAGATAATGTAATATCTTACGTTACGCTCTGATTCGAACAAGTTTCTGTATCTCAAAGGCTTGTACTTTCTCTATAACGCAACGAACAGGCTCCTGGTACGTCTGTAAGACTTACAGGCTCTTCAACGACAAGGAATCCAATGGCTTGGTGCAAACTCTCTGCAAGATGTCAACTATGTGAGTTCTATCTTTCAAGGAGACCTACATAGGCCGTATACAGAAACAAGACAGCAGACTAGATGCCAAGCCCTCAAAATATATACAGGGACACTTCAGGCATAGTTTGGGGCAAGATGCAAGGACTGTATATATTTCAGTAAAGTAAGATGTGTATATATTTCAGTTAAGCAAGATTCAAGCAGTGTATATAATTCCCACAGATCCAAGGAGCGTATACATTTCAGTATAGCAAGAAGACGTTGTAGGGTCTAACACCTAAGCTGCTGGACCTCAGCGTAGAGCTATTGTCTACGTGAATTATTGAAGTTTGTCCCAACCTTCCTAAACTTTACATCCAAAAGGTCTTGGTAAACTAAAACAGCCCTCGCGGAAAGCGCAACATATCTTCACACTGCCGGATCACTTTTTTCTTAAAAGAAGTTCAGTAACTGAGACCTACTCTTCCGGTCAAGTTTGAATAAATTTGAAAGGTACAGTTGAAGGTGGACATAACGCTCATGGGACCCTTAGTATCCTACAAAACAGAGGTTATATGCTTGACACTATGAGAATAGCGAGCCCCAAAGCCCACTAAAGCAGAGCTTGGGATAGGACCACCCTAAGGTCAGATGATGTAACATAGTGTCCGGTCATTGTTAAGTTCGATGACATGATATCTTACTCAGCATTATATAATCATCTAATTCGGATCACCCTTTTGTGTATGCCTCTGGAGGTTAGGTTAAGAGAAGTAATCGAATATAACAAGAGGATATGATTATTCAGTAGATGGGACTTCAATATGCATGAGTTGCTTTTCCAGTCTTTTAAGCCTAAATGGAAGACACATTTGCGAACCAAACTTCCAAAGAAAATACTATTACTTTTCAAAGAGTATGGATATCATGAAAAACTTAATTATTATGTTCTACTAGATAGCAGGGTGATTGGAAAATGGGGTACACTATCTTTAATACAATGCACATGTTTTTTCTTTCTGAAAACGATTTCAACACAAAGGGATATTAACAAAGATGATCCAGCTATTTTTTTCTAAGTCAAATGATAGTTGCATGTATAAGCCAATGTTGATGTATCACTTTGGTAAAGAAATTATGCTGATAGTATCATATTAGTAGATTACTAAGGCAAAGGGAAGCAAATGTCTGATACCATATGGAATTCAATAATATTGAGTGTTCTAAAGGTTATTGCATGATGAGAATTATCCATCATTACAACACAAAAATATTTCATCTTACACTGATGATAGTAAAAGGGTATCGAAAATGTAACAACAACTCTTTCACTATATATCAAAGATTTTGGTGAAAATTTCCTAAAGGTAAGTTGCATACGTGACATTTTCTATGTCCTTAAACAATGATAACATCACATAGAATTATCAAGAACAAAAAAAATGCTATCAATATAACATGCATGATTCCATGCTGTGTACAAGAGGATGCCCACAAGTCTGAGTTTACAACTCATACTCATAATGTTTTGCTAATGTAGTTTTTGAAATGAACCTTGAAAAATGAACGTATAGACATGTATGTAGTAAGACAAATAAATACACATAGTTTTTACATATGAATACTTATCAATTCACAATCAAGCATGCATACCTCCACATATAAATACATATCCATACATACATAATCCAAAAATGCATCCATGCATAGATACATACACGCATATGCAAATACATACATACATACATTCATACATTCATTCATACATGCATACATACATACATATATAGTGCATGCATGCATTCATACATACATACATACATGCATGCATTCATTCAGTCATACATACATACATACATACATACATACATACATACATACATACATACATACATACATACATACATACTAAGAAGAAAAAGAAGAAGAAGAACAAGAAGAAGAAGAAGAAGAAGAAGAAGAAGAAGAAGAAGAAGAAGAAGAAGAAGAAGAAGAAGAAGAAGAAGAAGAAGAAGCCATTAGATGATAAATAACAAACTAATGACTGCAAAAATTGGAAAGTAGAGGTATTATATAGAATGGTTTTTGTAATAAGCACCTAATATTGATTCTTACTAAAGCTTCTAATAACTCAAAAGAGACCTATAATTTTCTAAAGCAAGATCTATTGCAGTAGTACAATCATCTAAATGTAAGAAATTTAGTCTTTCTTTGAGGTGAAACAAGTGAATGTTTAATAAGTGAGGGAAAGTTCCTATATAAGTGAATTCTAACCGTACTTTATTTCATTTTATGATTTGAAAGAATATAAATTTTTATTATTTCACATGTAATTTGAAACACTACATGCTCTCTTTTTTATGTCACTAAAGATCCTCGTAAAGTGTGTAGAATTGCTAGAAAAACCAAAAAAAATGAAAACCATTATTAAAATTATGAATGCAAGTAAACAAGGAAGACAAAATAAGCTCATTTTCATATATAAATCAAGGCACTTCAAATTGAATATCCTCTAATAGTATAAAACTGGCACATTTTGGAAAACAGCAAAAACTAATTGCTCAATTAAGACTCATGAAATCTTAGTAATCAAGCCCTCATAATTATCATAGGTACGAAGATGGAGGCCTTCACTCAAGAAAAATATTAATTTTCAAGCTAAGATGATCTTAATATTGGTATATATGAAAAGAAAACTTTTGAGAAAAAAAATATACAATTTAGAAAATTCCATAAGTATTTAGTATACATGATGCTATGCACATAATATTGAAAAAAGGGAAAAAGATATATAATTTAGATTTTGAAGCTGATTTTACACCACCAAAAGAAAAATTGAAGTATACTGTTATTTTTTTTTAGATATGGTCATAAAACATAGAACAACACTAATGTTATCTTCACTACCATGCTTCAAACATACATATCCCGAGTTATAAGAAAATTGACTACTCTTTTGAAAGTACAAGAGACATTAATGAGGATTAGAAAGAAAACTCTCCACAAACTTTTTTTATTATATCATTATCTTTAGAAATTAAGAGTAATTAATAAAATGGTCATTTGCAGTTGTATTACATCAAAAAGTCACCATGTCCAACAAACCTTCCTCCTCTTCTTTGGGCATTTTTTTTCTCTCCTCTTCACAACTGTTCTCATTCAAGATATCCGAATTCTAGTCTAGATCATCCATTGCACTAGGATCATCAAAAAAGGAGGTATTGGCTTCCTTAAAGTCGTCGGAGACCACTCTATACCATCAATGTGCTTTTTCGAAATACTTGAACCTCATCATTGAAACTTGTCAATTCCATTGATTCTTACCTTAATGAACATCTCTTCAGCTTCATGCTTCTCTAAAGCAATATAAATTTTTAGCATTATAAGTGCAAAGCAAAAATTTTTAACTATGTGAAATCATTTGCAAAGAAACATATAAAACTTAATAATTCAAAGAAGTAAGGAGCAATCATAGTATAATTACTTATCCATAAAAAGAGATCAAATACGTAGTCTCCATGTTCTCAAATGGCTTGAGTAATCTATTGGTTAATGTTTGGTGATTTATATGAATTGATTAATGTGTTATTTCTTGATATTCGAGCATATTTATGACCTCAAATCATTACATGAATCCCTTAATCTCTTTCTACTCACTTCATCAAAATAGACTATTGTTAAACTTTCTTTATGCTAACAAATTACACATCACACAATGTTAGAATTCAAGCTTAAACCTTAATATATAAATGAACCATTTGATGGATGCCCCTTGGAAATATATGAAGCAAGGCATCAACCATGAGAGATTGAATGCATTTGAATTTTTCGTCCCCTCACAATAGTCAGAAATCATCATCCACACTTAGGTGTGATGAATGTCGGTAATTTAGGAAGAGTGATTCCTAGCTTATAGTGAATCTCTTCAAATCTATATGAATGCACAATAGACTTCAAATTGTAATCTTGGAAAATGAAAACAACTTTTTCATGGATCATTTGAGTTCAAGATATTATCTAATATGAAAAGTTTAACATATATGAGATTCGGGTTCTAGAATGTGAAGGATAATAAAAGGACAAGGGTTCGGTAATGTAGGGAGATATGTCTAGGAACACTTGGAGATTATAAGTGATGGAGATGATTTAAGAAGGACATTTTGCATTGTCAGTGTATTAAGTTTCACATTGAATAAATATCAAAATGATAGAGCCTTAACTATTATTCATTGTTTTAAATCCTAGAAACAAGGATGTTTATGCAAGTAAATATACGTTGGAGATGATACGTTCCTCAAACCATAAATGATCAGAAAGCAAAAAAAATAATAGTACTGCATCAAAAAGATTTATTTGAATCAGATTTCCATTCCTCTATTAGATTTAACATTAGTAAATAGATGTGGCTTGCGAAAATAAAAAAATTGAAGCACTTAGTAGAACTTATTTGCCATGTATCCAGTGCAACTCAAAGGAAAATAAACAAATAAATGTGTAATCCCAAGAACTTTTGCACGTGTTTCATGAACATGTGGCTTTGGTTACCCTTGATAAAGAGGATGAGATCTATTGATATTTACATGTTACAATATCTAGTTATAAGGATACTTGTAGTTTGGAGGAATATAAAATAAACCAATAGAGTCAATTTTGGAGAAAATAATCAGAATTAGAAAAGCAATTTTTGTACTAAAATTATCATGTGAATATTCTATTATATCTATAATACCATTAGCAATTTTTTGTTTTGAATTAAAAATTTCATGATTAAATGAGCTTAAGAGGAGTAAACATGCTCAACACTTCTCGGTTTACATGGATCAGTTCTACACCAGAAATGGACATTAACTTAGCTCGCAAGAAGCTTTGCTTGGAGTGTGCTCCAGATTTGATTTTCTTCTATGGAACCTCTGGAGGGGAAATACTATGTGGGCTATTTGGAAGTCTAGGAATGATGTTGTTTACAATGGAAGAAACTGTGCCAATAAATACTCCTTGCACAAGTCTATTGTTGCTCTGGGTGAAAGAATTCTATTTCGTATACAAAAGGCTCTTGATGATAATTTTTCCCTGTCCAGGCACCTAGCTTGTAATCCCCCAACCAAGTGGAGAGGGTCATTGATTAAATTACATTTTAACACTCGAATTTAGATGTTGTCATGTATCGAAGCCTTGCCTTGTTTAAGCTCTACCATGTAGTTCTCCCTCTCTCCCAGGTTTTTTCTTTAGTGGACTGATTTGGTGTAGACCTTTTTGTTTATTTCTATGTGATACTATGTTCTAAGCCCCTTCTAGGGTATGGGATATCTTGCCCTTTGTAGAGACATACTTATCATCACTAATATACTTCTTCCTCTTCACTCAAAAAAAAAAGAAAATTTGCCATCCACACACACTTCAACTATGATGAAAAAAATTTTGCAATGTGCATGCTCGTGTAGAAAATTATCTAGGCACATGATCCCAAGCAGCCTATATTATGGCTATCGGAAAATAAAAACAGTATGATCGAGCCTGAAGAGCTGGACACATTAGATAATGTGCGCTTACGAAATCAATTAGATCTATTGCTAGTATATAAATGTAGTTATGTATTATTGATATTGCGGTTCAATCACTACTATGCACCGAAAACGTTAATGTTCATGTTTTTTCATTGAAAGAATATATTTTTGGTGAACATGATTATGAGCCGTTTGGTGCAAGTCCAGGTTACATCATCCACTCATCTTGAAGAGAGCCAATATTCTTTTCTCATTTAAAAATCCTCTACACTTACTCCTTGTCCAGGCATTCACCTTAAAGGGGAGCATTCGAGTTAAAACGGAATCTCCACCCCATGTAAACGAATTAGCCGCCATATGAATAGAGACCAAACTAACTAACTAACTAACTATCTAACTAACTAACTAACTATATATATATATATATATATATATATATATATATATATATATATATATAATATATATATATATATATATATATATATATATATATATATATATATATGTGTGTGTGTGTGTGTGTGTGTGTGTTGTGATATCTTAATAACAATACAACTATTCAAATCTCAAGCTTTTTGCATGACTACATTTTGGCGTTTTCGGAAACTAGCATTCTCATAGGGTTTGCAAAGGCCTTTATTGTTTTGGGATTTGCCCTTGTAGGTTCCCCCTCCCCAGGTGCTCCTTGGGGAGAGGGGTTCTTGCACAGTGATCGTGGGCATTCTGTCCATTTGATGCTAGGTCCATGGCCCTCCACGAAGTGTTGTCAAATGATTTTGCCAAAGCCAACCTTATGCATATCCCTATCGATCAACCTCTTCAGCATTGCAACATTTCTCCGATTGATATAGCTTCGGCCTCCCATTCAAGCTCTTAAATCCAAGGTTGATATAGCTTCGGCCTCCCATTCAAACTGATGGAATATTAATGTTGATGATCAATCTACCTCTATTTGTCTTGAATGCTAGAATACTCTCTGTCTTGTCATTGGGTCTAAGGTTAACCACCTTAAAATGGGCTTTAAGGCTTCTAATAATTGCATTCCTCAAAAGGCTTTTTTCATTGATTATAATATTATAAGGGACGTGGAAATTTGTAGGCTCTTGGAAATTCCTATGGGGTTTAATGTCACCATTGAACATAGATGGCAGTGGGCTCTTAATAAGTTCAGTTCCAAGATCTTTAGTTGGTATAACTATCAAAGCTCCCTCTCACATTGATCTTTTGTGCTTAATAAGTACATTCTGCCTTCTTTGAATTATTTCCTTTCTTGTTGGCGTCAATCTCATAAGGGCTTGATTAGGCTACTTGTTTAGAGAAAAGATTCCTTTGGGGAGGAGAGATTCAAATCAAAAGGTGCAGCAAGGTTCCCTAACAGATTTGTTGTCTACCCAAAAAGGAAGGTGGTTTCGGTATTTCTTGTCCAGTTAGAATGGCTAAGAATCTGGATGCCAAGTATATCCACATATGTGTCTCTTCTATAGATTTATGGTCTATTCTTATTAAAATGAAAACTAAACTTTTTTACATGGAGGGATACAAGTTTTGGACTAGGGTTCCAACCTTTGGGACATAATGATTTCTTCTCAAAGTTACTATCCTATTGGAAGCTCTCTCATCACTAGACTCTAGAAAATCTGGATGAAGGTGAAAAGTGAATTCACACCGAGGATGTTGACTAACAAGAAACTTATTTGCTGGAATCACCTTGGGTAGGATGGCTTGCTCATGGAGCTAAGTTCCTCTAGACATTAAAGAGCATAAATGCAGCAAGGGTGGGTTTCTGTCCTGGGAAAACTCCATGGAATAGGATAACCCTGTAATTCATGATCTCATTGATAGTCTTACTAACATCTCCTCTGCTTGTAAACAACTGATGAGGCAAAGGAGAAACATTTTCACTACCAAGTTAAGGAATTGCTATGACAAGATCATCACTATGAAAGAAGTGATTGTTGCCATCCTGAAGAAGTTCACAAATTCCAAAGGGTCTATTAAGATCATAAAAGACAAGCTTAACAAAAGATGCAACTTCAGTTGGTCCTTCTCCCATTGGAGATATAGATTCCGAAGCATCTAGGCCTTCCCAAAGAGTAATAAGCATTCAATGTTGCATTGACTAATAGTGCACAATGGCCTTTGGATTGGCACAAGAATCAGAAACTTTAAACCTAATGAAGGTCTTTGTATACACTAGGGCAAGGTGGAGGATTTACCCAATCTGTCGATGAATTTTTATGTGGCCAAGTTTCATTCGAAAGTCATCAAAAAATTCATCTCCTATAGAAATAGAGGGCTCTATCCTCTGTGGAAATTTTATTGGGATGCTTTGTTGACATGTATGTGGTCCTTTGGAACTTATGGAGAGGTTCTATCCTCTCGACCATATGGAGGAGCAAGAATGCCTGTATACATCATCAAAACTTCAGCCTCAATGCTTTCCTTCTTGTACTACATAAAGAGTTGTATTTTAGAGGATCTAATTGTTAAAAACCTATCAAGGATAATCCCCAAGATTGCTTACCCAAAAATGAAATTGTTTCCTCCTACCCTTACACGAGGTGGAAAAGGTTGATGCTTGGCTTGTATTGCCCTAAAGGCTTCTCATGTTGTGTAATCTTAGCCTCTTGGCCTAGCAGATGGGGTGCACATCATGCCCCCTAAACAATGTATACTATTCATTAATTTAATCTTTCTTTCATGTTGTCTCAAATAAAAATATTTAGAATCTCTCTCTTGGTGCATGTCTTCTTGTCTTGATTCCTCTGTCTTCCTTGATGACTCTCTACAGCACATTAGTTTCCCCACCTGGTATCAATGGGCCAAATGGCTTGCAAGAAAACTTGTGAGGGCCTTAACAGTATGATTACTGCACAAATCTAACCTCTCCCTTTACCGGTCATTTCACATTAAGGGGGAATGTTGGAGCTGATTCTCCAAAATGTGCACCTAAGTATGTAATTGTATAAGGCATGCCGGATATCAAGGGCTGCCAACCATCTATATGTAACCATGATTATCCTATGAACATGAGCGCACTTATTCACGCGTATGTGTGTGTCTCGTACGTATGTGATGCTCCTTCTCTGTTTTCTTCAAACATTGTTTTTATTAGATAGTAATACTCTTCACAATCAAGGACACTAGTGTCTTGACTTCGGTTACTGTTATGCCTATCACGTACAACGTGAGCCGTATTGTGCTCAACCTACTTGATGGGAATGTGGAAAGCCGAATTATTATGCGATTCAGGTTTGAAAGTCGTAACGATATCTTGTATTTGTCAGAGTGCAATCTTTGAAATTTTGAAATTTTGCATAGCTGTCGTTGACATAACCTTCGTTGCATACAGCTTTGTGAATCGTACCTGCGTGACCTTAGTGAAGTGCCGATTCTCCGACTGCAGAGATCGAAAGGTACCACCGTGTTCTATCATGTAATCGTTTCAATAGTATATAATGCAAGACCTACAGTATTAGGAGCTTGTATATTGCGTTATAAAAGCAAATACAAGCTCTCAAAATGCAGAAGCAAATACAAGCTTGCTCCAATCAGAACAAAATCTATAATATTAGGAGCCTGTACGTTGCGAAAGCTTGTTCAGAACAGAAGATAATGTAATATCTTACGTTACGCTCTGATTCGAACAAGCTTCTGTATCTCAAAGGCTTGTACTTTCTCTATAACGCAACGAACACGCTCCTCGTACGTCTGTAAGACTTACAGGCTCTTCAACGACAAGGAATCCAATGGCTTGGTGCAAACTCTCTGCAAGATGTCAACTATGTCAGTTCTATCTTTCAAGGAGACCTACATAGGCCGTATACAGAAACAAGACAGCAAACTAGATGCCAAGCCCTCAAAATATATACAGGGACACTTCAGGCATAGTTTGGGGCAAGATGCAAGGACTGTATATATTTCAGTAAAGTAAGATGTGTATATATTTCAGTTAAGCAAGATTCAAGCAGTGTATATAATTCCCACAGATCCAAGGAGCGTATATATTTCAGTAAAGCAAGAAGACGTTGTAGGGTCTAACACCTAAGCTGCTGGACCTCAGCGTAGAGCTATTGTCTACGTGAATTATTGAAGTTTGTCCCAACCTTCCTAAACTTTACATCGAAAAGGTCTTGGTAAACTAAAACAGCTCTCGCGGAAAGCGCAACATATCTTCACACTGCCGGATCACTTTTTTCTTAAAAGAAGTTCAGTAATTGAGACCTACTCTTCCGGTCAAGTTTGAATAAATTTGAAAGGTACAGTTGAAGGTGGACATAATGCTCATGGGACCCTTAGTATCCTACAAAACAGAGGTTAGATGCTTGACACTATCAGACAAGCAAGCCCCAAAGCCCACTAAAGCAGAGCTTGGGATAGGACCACCCTAAGGTCAGATGATGTAACATAGTGTCCGGTCATTGTTAAGTTCGATGACATGATATCTGATTCAGCATTATATAATCATCTAATTCGGATCACCCTTTTGTGTATGCCTCTGGAGGTTAGGTTAAGAGAAGTAATCGAATATAACAAGAGGATATGATTATTCAGTAGATGGGACTTCAAGATGCATGAGTTGTTTTTCCAGTCTTTCAAGCTTAAATGGAAGACACATTTGCGAACCAAACTTCCAAAGAAAATACTATTACTTTTCAAAGAGTATGGATATCATGAAAAACTTAATTATTATGTTTTCTACGAGATAGCAGGGTGATTGGAAAATGGGGTACACTATCTTTAATATAATGCACATGTTTTTTCTTTCTAAAAACGATTTCAACAGAAAGGGATATTAACAAAGATGATCCAGCTATTTTCTTTTCTGAGTCAAATGATAGTTCCATGTATAAGCCAATGTTGATGTATCACTTTGGTAAAGAAATTATGCTTATAGTATCATATTAGTAGATTACTAAGGCAAAGGGAAGCAAATGTCTGATACCATATGGAATTCAATAATATTGAGTGTTCTAAAGGTTATTGCATGATGAGAATTATCCATCATTACAACACAAAAATATTTCATCTCACATTGATGATAGTAAAAGGGTATTGAAAATGTAACAACAACTCTTTCACTATATATCAAAGATTTTGGTGAAAATTTCCTAAAGGTAAGTTGCATACGTGACATTTTCTATGTCCTTAAACAATGATAACATCACATACAATTATCAATAACAAAAAAAAATGCTATCAATATAACATGCATGATTCCATGCTGTGTAGAAGAGGATGCCCACAAGTTTGAGTTTACAACTCATATTCATAATGCTTTGCTAATGTAGTTTTTGAAATGAACCTTAAAAAATGAACGTATAGACATGTATGTAGTAAGACAAATAAATACACATAGTTTTTACATATGAATACTTATCAATTCACAAACAAGCATGCATACTTCCACATATAAATACATATCCATACATACATAATCCAGAAATTCATCCATGCATAGATACATACACGCATATGGAAATACATACATACATACATTCATACATTCATTCATACATGCATACATACATACATAATGCATGCATGCATTCATACATACATACATACATACATGCATTCATTCAGTCATACAAACATACAAACATACATACATACATACATACATACATACATACATGCATACATACATACATACATACATACATACATACATACATACATACATACATACATACATACATACATACATACATACATACATACATACTAAGAAGAAAAAAGAGGAAGAAGAAGAAGAATAAGAGAAAGAAGAAGAAGAAGAAGAAGAAGAAGAAGAAGAAGAAGAAGAAGAAGAAGAAGAAGAAGAAGAAGAAGAAGAAGAAGAAGAAGAAGAAGAAGAAGAAGAAGCCATTAGATGATAAATAACGAACTAATGACTGCAAAAATGGGAAAGTAGAGGTATTATATAGAATGGTTTTTGTAATAAGCACCTAATATTGATTCTTACTAAAGCTTCTAATAACTCATAAGAGACCTATAATTTTCCAAAGCAAGATCTATTGCAGTAGTACAGTCATCTAAATGTAAGAAATTTAGTCTTTCTTTGAGGTGAAAGAAGTGAATGTTTAATAAGTGAGGGAAAGTTCCTATATAAGTGAATTCTAGCCGTAGTTTATTTCATTTTATGAATTTGAAAGAATATAAATTTTTATTATTTCACATGTTATTTGAAACACTACATGCTCTCTTTTTTATGTCACTAAAGATCCTCAAAAAGTGTGTAGAATTGATAGAAAAACCAAAAAAAATGAAAATCATTGTTAAAATTATGAATGCAAGTAAACAAGGAAGACAAAATAAGCTCATTTTCATATATAAATCAAGGCACTTCAATCTGAATATCCTCTAATAGTATAAAATTGGCACATTTTGGAAAACATCAAAAACTAATTGCTCAATTAAGACTCATGAAATCTTGTAATCAAGCCCTCATAATTATCATAGGTACTAAGATGGACCCTTCACTCTAGAAAAATATTAATTTTCATACTAAGATGATCTTCATATTGGTATATATGAAAAGAAAACTTTTGAGAAACAAATATACAATTTAGAAAATTCCATAAGTATTTAGTATACATGATGCTATGCACATAATATTGAAAAAGGAAAAAGATATATAATTTAGATTTTGAAGCTCATTTTACACCACCAAAAAAAAAAATTGAAGTATAATGTTATTTTTTTTAAGATATGGTCATAAAACATAGAACAACACTAATGTTATCTTCACTACCATGCTTAAAACATACATATCCCGAGTTATAAGAAAATTGACTACTCTTTTGAAAGTACAAGAGACATTAATCAGGATTAGAAAGAAAACTCTTCACAAACTTTTTTATTATATCATTATCTTAAAAATTAAGAGTAATTTAATCAAATGGTCATTTGCAGTTGTATTACATCACAAAAGTCACCATGTCCAACAAACCTTCCTCCTCTTGTTTGGGCATCTTTTTTCTTGCCTCTTCACAAATGTTCTCATTCAAGATATCCGAATTCTAGTCTAGATCATCCATTGCACTAGGATCATCAAAAAAGGAGGTATTGGCTTCCTTGAAGTCGTCGGAGACCACTCTATACCATCAATGTGCTTTTTCGAAATACTTGAACCTCATCATTGAAACTTGTCAATTCCATTGATTCTTACCTTAATGAACATCTCTTCAACTTCATCCTTCTCTAAAGCAATATAAATTTTTAGCATTATAAGTGCATAGCAAAAACTTTTACCTATGTGAAATCATTTTGCAAAGAAACATATAAAACTTAATAATTCAAAGAAGTAAGGAGCAATCATAGTATAATTACTTATCCATAAAAAGAGATCAAATACGTAGTCTCCATGTTCTCAAAATGGCTCGAGTAATCTATTGATTAATGTTTGGTGAATTTATATGAATTGATTAATGTGTTATTTCTTGATATTTCAAGCATATTTATGACCTCAAACCATTACATGAATCCCTTAATCCCTTTCTACTCACTTCATCTAAATAGACTATTGTTAAACTTTCTTTATGCTAACAAATTACACATCACACAATGTTAGAATTCAAGCTTAAACCTTAATATATAAATGAACCATTTGATGGATGCCCCTTGGAAATATATGAAGCAAGGCATCAACCATGAGAGATGGACTGCATTTGAATTTTTCGTCCCCTCACAATAGTGAGAAATCATCATCCACACTTAGGTGTGATGAATGTCGGTAATTTAGGAAGAGTGATTCCTAGCTTACAGTGAATCTCTTCAAATCTATATGAATGCACAATAGAATTCAAATTGTAAGCTTGGAAAATGAAAACAACTTTTTCATGGGATCATTTGAGTTCAAGATGTTATCTAATATGAAAAGTTTAACATATGTGAGATTTGGGTTCTAGAATGTCAACGATACTAAAAGGACAAGGGTTCGGTAATGTAGGGGAGATATGTCTAGGAACACTTGGAAATTATAAGTGATGGAGATGATTTAAGAAGGACATTTTGCATTGTCAGTGTATTAAGTTTCACATTGAATAAAAATCAAAATAATAGAGCCTTAACTATTATTCATTGTTTTAATCCTAGAAACAAGGATGTTTATGCATGTAAATATACGTTGGAGATGATACGTTCCTCAAACCATAAATGATCAGAAAGCAAAAAAATAATAATACTGCATCAAAAAGATTTATTTGAATCAGATTTTCATTTCTCTATTAGATTTAACATTAATAAATAGATGTGGCTTGCGAAAATGAAAAAATTTAAAGCACTTAGTAGAACTTATTCATAAAGTATCCAATGCAACTCAAAGGAAAATAAACAAATAAATGTGTGATCCCAAGAACTTTTGCACGTGTTTCATGAAAATGTGGCTTTAGTTACCCTTGATAAAGAGGATGAGATCTATTGATATTTACATGTTACAATATCTAGTTATAAGGTTACTTGTAGTTTGGAGGAATATAAAATAAACCAATAGAGTCAATTTTGGAGAAAATAATTAGAATTAGAAAAGCAATTTTTGTACTAAAAAATATAATGTGAATATTCTATTATATCTATAATACCATTAGCAATTTTTTTGTGTTGAAGTAAAATTTCCATGATTAAATGACCTTAAGAGGAGTAAAAGGATGAATGAAGAGTTTGGTTGCACAAGAAAGGTGTCAACTTATTCATATGCAACACAAGGGAGCACAAAAAATCACCAAAGACAATGGAAGGAACAAGGACAAGCAATGGTTTTTATGGGGATAGAGAAGATGCCAGGATGGATGAAAAATCACATGATCTCATGCTAGTTTCTCTATGTATAGAGGGATTTTGGCATGATAGCTCAATGAAAATACATGGAAAGTGTGATGAAGAAGATTTTTGTCACCCTTTCACCATAGTGTATGAGAACTCCTTATAATAGGATGGTACAAGGAAAATAGTTATTCAAATACTTCATTATTTTGTACAAAGCCATCTTTTTGAAGCCATTTGTCTTTAGGTATGTACCCAATTAATGCATGTTATATCTTTCTCAAAGGCATATCTTCTGTACTCTATTTGCTCCAAATATTCCTACAAAATTCTTCACTAATTACGAAGATTTATTACTTTGATCCTCTTATTTTGCTTAATGTGCATTGATATGTAGTCTTTGTTTAGGTACTTGGGTTTACTAACCAAACTTTTATTGTAGTTATCTATTTCTTATAAATTCTACTCGACTAATATTTATGTGGAGAAAATCTTAGATTCATTAGATATATAAGTTGTGATTGAATGAAGCTTTAGTAAGCAAGGGTTTGAGAGGATAGAATGTGGGAGAGGTTCACTAGATTTTGGTGAGCATATTGGAGTTATGTTATCCATATTTTGTATCACAACAATTGGAATAGTACCTAAAAAGGAAGAATATAAGGCCAATGGAGATAATATCTACATAGAGAGAAATCCATTGTACAAGATGACTATGTCAAGTAAATGATGAAAGAGGAGTATGTGTGAAGCCTCATAGTTGGAGCTTGCCACAATTTTTATCATTTTCAATGTTCCACCCCTCAAACTTTGATTGGGTGTCCGTGTTATTCTTCAAATATTGTACTCTTTGCCTTTTTCTTCTCTTTACCTTTTGTCTCTTTCTTTGATAATCTCATGATCTCCCTTATTTTGTTCCAAGCTTCTTTGCCTTCTTTCAAGCTTCATCTACCCTTCTTTGGTTTATAGCAAGGTCTCTTCTTGAATCTCTATCATAAATCATGCTTTAGAAAAACCTATATAATCAACTTTGGTCAGCTTGGTTGTAAATAACTTTGATTATTTAATCTCTTATTATCCTCTCTTTGTAGATCTCTGTCCTTATATACCTTGATGGCTTCATGCATTCCAAGATTTCATGCTTTTCTATAATCCTCCTTTTTATTTGAATCATCTTTTACCTTTTCTATAGCTTTAATTTTCACATCTTCATCTTCCTCAAGCTTTTGTTTATGTTCTTAAGTACATTCTTTTTCATTTTGAAGTCCTTGAAAGATATTGGCTACTCTTCTAGCTTTTGAAAGCCTTCATTCATAGGTGGTTCTGCTGAAATCTGTTTTCTCATTTACTTCACATGCTTTTTCCTTTCGGATCACTACTTTTTGACTTTTGAATAGTCCATCCATAGAGGTGGCCGCTTCTATTTCTCTAATTCATTGAGCATGACCACTTCACTTCCAAAATTTGAAAACTATCTTGGATGCATTTTTTTTTCTTTGGACTCTTCTTAGTTCTTCCAATCCTTGCAAGAAAACTTTTCCATGTTGCATAAACTTTTCTCCATGCTTCATGGATACTTGGAACTTGTAAAATAGATAATAAGTTGTTCATATATGAACTCTTTCATGAGTTCCTCTTTGAGTAAGCACTTAACCTTCCATATCTTCCAAGATCTTTTCATCAATTACAAGACAAGAAATCATCAATAATTGAGATCTCATTCACATGCTCCAAACGTTCTTCCTAGACATTCAAAATGGAACACTTTTACTTCATCTCCACATTTTTTGCTTTTCTTTTATTGTACCTATGAAAGACTAATAAGTCCATAGACCTACAATGAATTATCAAAGGCATACACCCCCCCTTTTGGGCAGTTTTACTTGTAAGAATTAAATGTTGACATATGAAATCTTCCCTAGAGCTTAGAAAATAAATATTGTGGTCATCAACCACACTCAACATCAACAATAGTGTTTCTTACACCTAACAAGGATTTGCTCCTTCACAAGCAAAAAGTAATGTACACAAATCTACCTAATGCATGTTATAGTTGTTATAAACAGGTACATATGATAAGAGATTTTTCTCTTCTGAAGCAAACTGATGCAAATCCTGATGGGATAGATGATCTTGCAAGTCTTAATGAGATCGTAGAGAAAAATAAAGAGGCTCCATAAGCTGCATTTTCCCAGGAAGTGCCTCTTGTTGTTGGTGCAATTCACAAGCCTACACATTTGGCTTGTAATTCATACACATATGAAGATGCATAGGAATCAATGCTAGTGGCTAATGACCACTTTATCCTTTTGTAAAAGTCACATTTGACTTGGAGTCTTTGTTAACACCTACAAAAAAGAACTCGTGGAAAAGTTAGCTTTGATTGATGGAATATCTCCTAGGATGTAGGAGCATGATTATGGAGAACCAAAAGTTTGAATTCAAATTCAAATTTTAAACTCAACTACTATAAAAGTGATCATCAAAAAGTCGTGGGTAGAAGAGTCACTTTCCGAGCTTCTCTTACTCATCTCTGAGTGTGTGTGTGAGGCCTATACTCTAGCCCACACCTATCTACACCATTAGGCAATGATCTTCATGCCTATGGTATTGTAGAACATTGTTCACTAATACATATATCTACATTGTTCATTTCTGAGTTCTCTATAATAGTGTCTGAAAGCGTGTCAACTTGCGGAGAGCATATCTCACTCAATTCTTCACCAAATTCAAAGGTCTATAGCTTGTTGGAACCAGCTCAAAGTTTTCTACATGCTATCGAAATTTGAAGGATTTCTTTTCATCTATTTCAGAGAAAAAATCATCGAAGTGATCAATGGTTTTAAATGATTTCACTTGAACTCATTATCTTACTAACCTACTTAGATACCCCTAAAAGGAACTTTTCCAATTCCTATTGTGCTGGTCATATTGTCTAGTAAAAAATAGACGGTTTTCTTGAAGACTTGAAGTTCAAAGTTTTCTGTTTTGGTTCAACTTTTTCATACATCATTTCCAAAGTACATAGGCCACTTTATGGTGTCATTAGAAAGCTAAAAAGTTCTACTTATCAACTATGAAGCATCAAAGGGCTTGTACAAAGCAAGATTTGGCACTACCTACTCATCCATCTGAAGTATTCATCCATCATTCCCAACAGTGGTATCAGAGCAAGTTAAGGTGAAATGGGAGATGGTTTTCCTTCATTTATTGATAAATTGGACAGGAGAAACTATCACGCATGGTCTCTAAGGATGAAGACATACCTACAAGGAAGGAGTCTTTATGCATACATCTCAGGAGATGAGGAATTGCCCTCACACAAAACTAGAGGACTACCAACAAAGGAAGAACATGAAAAGCTCAACACATGGTGTGCCCATGATGCATTCGCAAGGTGTTACTTATTCAACTCCATCTCTGGTTTTCTTTTGCCACATATTAGAAACTGTAAGACATCCGAAGAGATTTGGGAGATCTTGTCATCTTATTTCTCTTCCAACACAAGGGCCAGAAAAACTCCGTTGTGGATTGAATTCACCACATTAAGGAAGAAACCTAAGCAAGCTATTTCAGAGTTTGTGACTAAGATTAAAGATGTAGTAGCTCACTTAGCAAGCATAGGAGAAAATATTGAAGAAGAGCCGATAGTAAGGCAAGTGATCAATGGGATTAAAGCTGATGACAAATGGGGAAGCTTCACCATTGCCATGGACCTATACATGGACATGCAAATTCGAGATCTTACCACTCTCATGGGGCAATTGTTGACTCATGAAGCCAAGCGCAATAAGAATGGAGAATCATCCAAAGGAAATAGCTCTTCTGCCGTATACACTGATAAAATTAAGTCTAAAGATAAAGGCAAGAACAAGAAGATAGAGGATGATGGCACTACCTCCCAAGCAAACTATGCAGGGAGAGGTAGATCATAAAAGAGGAAGGGGCAGAGGAGGTAAGCAAGGTAGGGGGAGATCCTATAAATCCTCACCATGCAACATTTGTGGTTTATCAAATCATATTACAGATGAGTGTTTCAGGAACTACAAGAATCAGAAAGGAAGAGGATATCAAAGAGGTGGATACTCACAATCAAGAGGCAGATTCAACCATCATCAAGGATACAACAACAACTACAATAACAACTACAACAACAATTTCAACTATCAAGAAGGATTCAAAACCAGAAAGGACTGCAACAACTATACAGAAGAGCAAGATGATTCTCTTCTCATTATGAACATGACTTCAAAACTAGGTACAAATGATGACCATCTCTTCTACATTGACTGAGGATGCTCAAATCATGTGGCTCGCAATGTAGCTCTACTCTCTGACCTTGAAGAACCAAGAGGTAAGCATCAACTACAAACATGTGATAACACCAAGCACTCAGTAGTTAAAGTTGCAAAATGTTAAGACTTCTGATGGAAATCAAAACTTGTTGAGTAGGGTACTATATGTACCAACCATTACAAAAAACTTGATGAGTGTTGGACAGATTGTGGAAAAAGGTTTGCATGTTAGATTCAACCAATTTGGAGCATTTGTGGAGGATTCGAAGCAGGGGTTCAAGATAATTGCTAAAGGAGAAAAGACATGTAGACTTTTTACTTTTGAGCTAGAAGACACAAAGAATATTGCACTCTATAGTTATAAAGATCAAACACTTTTAGAGCTTGATATTTGGCATAAACGATTAGGGCATGTAGGAGAAAGAACCTTGAAACAGATATGCACGGATCAATGTGTAATTGGAAAACCCAATGTTTCCAAACAACACATGATATATAAATGTGGTGGTTGTTAGTTTGGAAAGTCTCATAGGTTACCCTTCTCAACGAAAGGCTACATGCATGAGGACTATCTAGAGCTTGTCCATACAGATGTATGGGGACCAAGCAATGACCCCTCAATCTCAGGATCAAGGTACTATGTATCTTTTATTGATGATTATAGCAGATGGACTGTATTGTACTTTATGAAGCACAAAGATGATGTGTTCAATTGTTTTAAAAAGTATCTTGAACTTGTTGAGAATTAAACAGGGAAGAATCTAAAGAGGCTAAGGTCAGATGGATGAGGTGAGTACTTCTCCAATGACGTTGAAGTATTCTTGTAGGATAGAGGAATCAAGAGGGAAATCACCACAAGGTATACTCCTGAACAAAATGGGGTAGCTGAGAGAAGAAATAAGTTGATTGTTGCAACAACTAGGTCAATGTTAAATAAAAAGAAATTACCTAACTACCTATGGGTAGAGAGTGCTTCTACTACCACTTACCTCATAAACAGGTTACCATCTAAGTCCCTTGATGGGATGACTCCTTATGAAGCATGGCATGGGAAGAGACCCTCACTTGATCATTGCAAGATATTTGGATGTGTAGCATATGTGCACATTCCTTCTAATATAAGACGTAAGCTAGACCCTAAGGGTGAGAAGTGTATCTTTATTGGTTATGATCTAAATCAGAAAGGTTACAGGTTCTACAACCCTTCAAATAAGGGATTCATGGTTAGTAGAGATGTTGACTGTAGATCTGCAGAACACGGGTCTCGATCATACTTCAATGTTGTGAGGGGCTGAAGGATATCCAAGATGCCCGAGTCGTTTGTTCCTTAGACCAACCAGGCTACTTTATACTTTTTTCTATTAGCATGGAGTCCATTAGGATTCAAACTTCAGGCTTCACCGAGAGAAGGATTTTGTCTTTTACAATATAGCAGTGTACTAGTTGGTCTTAGACTAGTTGACAATACTACACGAGCTCAGAACATCACAGACCCGAAGGATCATTTCAATCACTGCACCAACCATCGTCTTGATTGTGATTACATGCTAGTCGTCCACAACCAAGATTTGAACTACAGTCCTTCTGGTGGTAACAATTAAGATTTAAACTTGTGATCGGCTACTTGAGGAAATCTTGTAGTAACCACGACGCCGTCGTGGCCTTCTTGAAAGTCAGCGGACTCAGCAGATAGCAAACCTCTTGAATTCTTTGGGATTCTTACAGCACTGCAAAACCTGATAAGAGCGTTGCTGACAGATTAAGATGCTCTGATACCAATGTAACAAGACTACAATTACGACCACCACATGCTAGAGAGATGACTCTACTCCCAAGCAAATGCCTCTATATATAGCTCTCTGTAGGGGACTGCCTTCTTGGGCAGGTGGATATTAACCATCCATGTATCGTCCATGTAACTGCATGTGTGCCAAGTCTCCTAGTTAACTCGAGTTAACTCAAGTGGATGCTTCTAGAAGGCTCTAGATCTCTTTGGCCAAGATACTCTCCCCATGTCCCCCATGGGGATTGAACCCAAGACTTCCTCCTTCACATCCTTGAGACTTAACTACTAAGCTAAGTGGATCACTTGTTCACAAAAGCAGAAGACCTCCTAGTAAGTCTAAACTTGAGATCTTTGGTCATACACACAGATGACCAAATAGTGTCCGATTTCAAATTCGTCTGAATGAACCGGACCCCTAGATCATAGGCTTAATTTATTACAGGGGTTGGTCCATAAGAGATGCTAGGCTGGGGGAAATAGTTTGTTTCTTTTTCAGCATAATAGAGGCTCTTGCATTCCTGATCTCCTCCCCTATGTTGGGAGTACTAGAGAAAAAATGAGTAAAGAAGCTAGTGCTCTCCTACAAACACACCTCAATATTGATAGAAGTCCCACCACTTTTCTTCTTGAGCAAGGGAAAGAAATCCTTGTTTTTCTTTTTGTTTTCTTCATTAAAGCATACATTCCAAAGTTCTCTTGATTTAGAAAGATCTTGAAAAGATTCAAGATAAATGTCCTTCTTAAGCCTGCTCTAAAGATCTAAGAAAGAAAATTTCGAATTGAGGGAGCACCTGAGCAATTCGAAATCTTTGACCAAGGTCTCTCTTCTAGAAGCTCTAATGGTTTTAGCACCACAACTATAGTTGGTAAAAACGGACTTGATCTGCTTGACAACCACCTCCCAATTCTTAGTAGGAGGTAAGTAAGTGGAAAAATTATAAGGGACAATACTTTTCACTTTGTCAACAAAGAAAGGAATATATAAGAGCTTGGCATCTAGATGAGGCCACCCGACCCTAAATTGGGGACTACCCCTTTGCAAGCACACAAGAAGGGGCTTCTGATTAGACAACAAAAGGTCATTGGCCATCCTATTGCACACATTCAAGCAGGACTAGAGAAGAAAGGCACTTATGTAAAGTCTATCAAGTCTAGTAGCATAGTAGCCATTACCTGACTGATTCTTAGACCAAGAAAAACCATTGTGAGAGGACGCATCCATAAGGTCATGATTCAACAAAACATTATACCAAGCCGCTTTCTCATATCTAGAACGGACACCGTTTGGTCATCGGTGTGTAGGACCAAAGATCTCAAGTTTAGACTATTAGGAGGTCTTCTGCTCTTGTGAACAAGTGATCCACTTAGCTTAGTGGTTAAGTCTCAAGGATGTGAAGGAGGAGGTCTTGGGTTCAATCCCCATGGGGGACATGGGGAGAGTATTTTGCCCAAAGAGATCTAGAGCCTTCTAAAAGCATCCACTTGAGTTAACTCGAGTTTACTAGGACACTTGGCGCACATGTAGTTACATGATCGACACATGGATGGTTAGTATCCACCTACCCAAGAAGGCCGTCCCTTAGAGAGAGCTATATAAAGAGGCATTTGGTTGGGAGGAGAGTAATCTCTCTAGCACGTGGTAGTCGTAATTGTATTCGTGTTGCAGCCCCTCTCTACTAGTGAGATTAAACTTGATGGTATTCCTAATGAGTTCTTTATTCTTCTGAAGGATTTTCTCACACCTTACATTCTCTTGCTTTCAAAAGAGACTGCTAGTAAAGGGTATCTTCCTTCTCACATCAACCTTGGAGTTATAAGATTGATTCACAAAAAAGGGAACAAGGATGACTTGAATAATTGAAGAACTATCACCTTTCTTTTCTGTATTTATAAAATTTTGGTTGCTTCTCTTGCTAGAAGGCTTAGTCCAGTCATGGATAGGATCATTCTTCCTCATCCAAAGGGCTTCATCAAGGGTAGATTCATATTAGATACTATTATCACTGTGTGGGAGGGGGTGGAGTGTGCTAATGAGAATGGTGAAGATTTTTACTTTTTTTAAGATTGATTTTCACAAAGCCTACAATAGGATTGAGTGGGACTCCATTCTTCAATCTTTGCATGACCTAGGGGTTGGTAAGAAGTCTACAAGATATGTTAGTACCCTTTTCGGTAATGCTTTCTCTAGAGTAGTCATTAATGGGGTTCCCTTGGAGCCCTTCACCCTTAAAAGATCCATTAGGCAAGGATGTCGTCTTGCTCCCCTTCTCTTTGCTATTGCTAGTGACTCTCTAGGTTGGCTTGCTAAGGATGCTATGGAAAAAGAGCTTATTAAAGGTATTAAGGTTCCCAATTTCAATAAACAAATAGGGCTCCAAATGTTTGCTGATGATACCAATGTGCATTTTAATGTTGATGATCAATCTATCTCTATTTTTCATGAACGCTTGAATACTCTTTGTCTTGTGAGTGTGAATACTCTTTGTCTTGTGAGTGTCTTGTCTTGTGAGTGGGTCTTGTGAGTGCCATCTTTGAAATTTTGCGCACGACAATAATGCGTGCATTTCAGCATTGCAAATTTTCTTCATTTTCTGCAACATTGCAGTCCAACGCATGAAGATCTTGCACGAAAACACACACAGTAAGAAAATGTAGATAACTTTATCCTCAGACGAACCGTCAGACGCAAACCGACACACACCTTATCCGCGCTCGTCTTCTGGAACGATGGCTGTTGTCATGTCCGGGTTCATCAAAGCAAATAAAATATAGTACTTGTTTATACAGTAGCTTTGCTTCACAGATGGATACGATGCTTGCGAAAGGAAAGGGCAGTCACAAAAAACATAGCCTTCGTTGACATAGCGTTCGTTGCATACATGTTTGTGAATCGTGCCTGCGTGACCTTAGTGAAGTGCCGATTCTCCAACTCCAGAGATCGAAAGATACCACCGTGTTCTATCATTTAAACGTTTCAATAGTATTACAATGCAAGACTTACAGTATTAGGAGCTTGTACATTGCGTTATAAAAGCAAATACAAGCTCTCAAAATGCCGAAGCAAATACAATCTTGTTCAAATCAGAACAAAATCTATAATATAAGGAGCCTGTACGTTGCGTTATGAAGCAATTCCACGTTTTCCAGATGCAGAAGCTTGTTCAAAACAGAATATGTTTTAATACTTACGTTACGCTCTGATCGAACAAGCTTCTGTATCTTGAAGGCTTGTACTTTCTCTATAACGCAACGAACAGGATCCTAGTACCGTAAGACTCACAGGCTCTTCAACGCCGAGGGATCCAATGGGTTGGTGCAAACTCTCTACAAGATGTCAACTATGTCAGTTCTATCTTGCAAAACTATGGCCGTATACAGAAACAAGACAGCAAACTAGACGCCAAATCCTCAAAATATATACAGGGACACTTCAGGCATAGTTTGGGGCAAGATGTAAGGACTGTATATATTTCAGTAAAGTAAGATGTGTATATATTTCAGTAAAGCAAGATCTAGGGAGTGTATATAATTTCCACAGATCCAAGGAGTGTATATATTTCAGTAAAGCAAGAAGACGTTGTAGGGCCTAACACCTAGGCAGCTGGACCTCAGCGTAGAGCTATTGTCTACGTGAATTATTGAAGTTAGTCCCAACCTTCCTAAACTTTACATCGAAAAGGTCTTGGTAAACTAAAACAGCTCGCGTGGAAAGCGGAACATATCTTCACACTGCCGGATCACTTTTTTCTTAAAAGGAAGTTCAATCATTGAGACCTACTCTTCCGGTCAAGCTTGAATAAATTTGAAAGGTACAGGTGAAGGTGGACATTGCGCTCATGGGACGCTTAGTATCCTACAAAATAGAGGTTAGATGCTTCACACTATGAGAATAGAGAGCCCAAAATCCCACTAAAGCAGAGCTTGGGAATTGACCACCCTAAGGTCAGATGAGGTAACATAGTGTCCAATCATTGTTAAGTTCGATGACATGAGATCTTATTCACCGTTATATAATCATCTAATTCGGTTCAGCTGTTTGTGTATGCATCTGGAGGTTACGTTAAGAGAAGCAATTGAATACAACAAGAGGATATGATTATTAAGTAGATTTGACTTCAAGATGCATGAGTTTTTGTTCCAGTCTTTCAATCCTAAATGGAAGACACATTTTCCAACCAAACTTCCAAAAAACTTACTATTACTTTTCAAAGAGTATGGATATCATGAAGAACATAATTAATATGTTCTTCTAGATAGCAAGGTGATTGGAAAATGGGGTACACTATCTTTAATACAATGCAAATATTTATTTTTCTAAAAAACGATTTCAACACAAAGGGATATTAACAAATATGATCCAGCTATTTTCGTTTCTAAGCCAAATCATAGTTCCATGTATAAGCCATGTTGATGTATCACTTTGGTAAATAAATTATGCTTGTAGTATCATATTAGTAGAATACTAAGGCAAAGGGAAGAAACTCTCTGATACCATATGGAATTCAATAATATTGAGTGTTCTAAAGGTTATTGCATGATGAGAATTATCCATCATTACAACACAAAAATAATTCATCTCACACCCATGATAGTAAAAGGGTATTGAAAATATAACAACAACTCTTTCACTTGATATCAAAGATTTTAGTGAAAATTTCCGGAAGATAAGTTGCATAAGTGACATTTTCTATGTCCTTAAACAATGATAACATCACATGGAATTATCAAGAACAAAAAAAATGCTATCATTATGCCATGCATGATTCCATGCCGTGTAGAAGAGGATGCCCACAAGTTTGATCTTACAACTCATATTCATAATGAACCTTGAAAAATGAACGTATAGACATGTAAGTAGTAAGACAAATAAATACAGATAGTTTTTACATATGAATACTTATCAATTCACAAACAAGCATGCATAGTTCCACATATAAATACATATCCATCCATACATAATCCAAAAATGCATCCATTCATAGATACATACACACATATGCAAGAACATACATACATACATTCATACATTCATTCATACATGCATACATACATACATGCACACAAGCATGCATACATACATACATACATGCATGCATTCATTCATACATACATACATACATACATACATACATACATACAAACATACATACATACATACATACATACATACATGCATACATACATACATACATACATACATACATACATACATGCATACATACATACATTCATACATACATAAATACATACATACATACATACATACATACATATATACATACATACATACATACATACATACTTACATACATACATACAAACATACATACGAAGACAAAGAAGAAGAAGAAGAAGAAGAAGAAGAAGAAGAAGAAGAAGAAGAAGAAGAAGAAGAAGAAGAAGAAGAAGAAGAAGAAGAAGAAGCCATTAGATGATAAATAATGAACTAATGACTGCAAAAATGGGAAAGTAGAGGTATTATATAGAATGGTTTTTGTAATAAGCACCTAGTATTGGTTCTTAATAAAGCTTCTAATAACTCATAAGAGACCTACAATTTCTCTAAAACAAGATCTATTGCAGTAGTACAATCATCTAAATGTAAGTACTTTAGTCTTTCTTTGAGGTGAAACAAGTGAATGCTTAATAAGTGAGGGAAAGTTCCTATATAAGTGAATTCTAACCGTATTTTATTTCATTTTATGATTTTGAAAGAATATAAGTTTTAATTATTTCTCATGTAATTTGAAACACTACATGTTTTGTTTTTTATGTCACTGAAGATCCTCGTAAAATGTGTAGAATTTCTAGAAAAACCAAAAAGAAAATGAAAATCTTTATTAAAATTATGAGTGTAAGTAAACAAGGAAGACAAAATAAGCTCATTTTCATATATAAATCAAGGCACTTAAACTTGAATATCCTCTAATAGTATAAAATTAGCACATTGTGGAAAACATTGAAAACTAATTGCTCAATTAGGACTCATGAAATCCTATAATCAAGCCCCCATAATTGTCCTAGGTACTAAGATAGAGCCTTCAATCTAGAAAAATTCTAATTTTTATACTAAGATGATATTGATATTGGTATATATGAAAAGAAAATTTTTGAGAAACAAATATACAATATATAAAATTCCCTAACTATTTAGTATACATGATGCTATTCACAAAATATTGAAACAGGAAAAAGATATAGAATTTAGATTTTGAAGCTGATTTTACCCCACCAAACACAAAACTTGAAGTATAATGATTTTTTTTAAGATATGGTCATCAAACATAGAACAACACTAATCTTATCTTCACTACCATACTTCAAACATACATGTCCTGAGTTATAAGAAAATTGACTTGTCTTTTGAAAGTACAAGAGACATTAATGAGGATAAAAAAGAAAACTCTCCGCAAAATTTTTTTATTATATCATTATATAACAAAACAATTATTTTTTTTTAATGAAATGCTTATTTGAAGTTGTATTACATCAAAAAGTCACCATGTCCAGCAAAAATTCCTCCTCTTCTTTGGGCATCTTTTTCTCTCCTCTTCACAAATGTTCTCATTCAAGATTTCCGAATTCTAGTCTAGATCATCCATTGCACTAGGATCATCAAAAAAGGAGGTATTGGATTCCTTGAAGTCATCACATAACTCTCTATACTATCAATATGCTTTTCTAAAATACTTGAACCTCATCATTGAACTTCTCAATTCCATTGATTCTTACCTTAATGAACATCTCTTTAGCTTCATCCTTCTCTAAAGCAATATAAATTTTTAACATTATAAGTGCAAAGCAAAATCTCTTACCTGTGTGAAATCATTTTGCGAGGAAACATATAAAACTTAATTAGTCAAAGAAGTAAGGAGCAATCATAGTATAATTACATATCCATAAAAAGAGATCAAATACATAGTCCCCATGTTTTGAAAATGGCTTGAATAATCTATTGATTTATGTTTGGTGATTTTATATGAATTGACTAAAGTGTTATTTACATCCACATACCTAAGATTCTTTGTTATTTCTTAATATTCAAGCATATTTATGACCTCCAATCATTACATGAATCCCTTAATCTCTTTCTACTCACTTCATCTAAATAGACAATTGTTGAACTTTCTTTATGCTAACAAATTACACATATATTTTTTAATTCATATTTGTCTTTTTTACATATATTTTTTAATTCATATTTGTCTTTTTCCTCCATCAACACAATTTTAGAAACCTTTATATATAAATGAACCATTGGATGGATGCCCCTTGGAAATATATGAAGCAAGGCATCAAGCATGAGTAATGGACTGCGTTTGAATTTAAGATCCCCTCACAAAAGTAAAAAATCATCATGTAGACTTAGGTGTGATGAATGTCGGTAATTTAGGAAGAGTGATTCCTAGCTTATAGTGAATCTCTTCAGATCTATAAAATGCACAAAATACTTCAAATTGTAAGCTTGGAAAATGAAAAAGACCTTTCTCATGGGATCATGGGATTTCAAGATATTATGTAATATGAAAAGTTTAACATATGTGAGATTCTAGTTCTAGAAGGTCAAGAAGATTAAAAGGACAAGGGTTCGGTAAAGTAGGAGAGATATGTCTAGGAACACTTGGAAATAATAAGTGATGTAGATGATTTAAGGACATTTTGCATTGTGAGTGTATTGTGTTTGACATTGACTAAAAATCAGAATAATATAGCCTTAATTATTATTCATTATTTTAATCCTAGAAACAAGGATGTTTATGCAAGTAAATATACATTGGAGATGATACATTCCTCAAACCATAAATGATTAAAAAGCAAAAAAAAAAAAAAAAAAAAAAATACTGCATCAAAAAACTTTATTTGAATGGGATTTCCATTCCCCTATTAGATTTAACCTTAATAAATAGTTATGGATTGTAAAAATGAAAAAAATAAAGCACTTAGTAGAACTTATTGATAAAGTATCCAGTGCAACTCAAAGGAAAATAAACAAATAAATGTGTGATCTCAAGAACTTTTTCACGCATTTTATGAACATGGGGCTTTAGTTACCTTTGATAAAGAGGATAAGATCTATTGATATTTACATGTTACAATATCTAGTTCTAAGGATACTTGTAGTTTGGTGGAATATAAAATAAACTAAGAGAGTTAATTTTGGAGAAAATAATTAGAATTAGAAAAACATTTTTTGTACTAAAAAAATCATGTGAATATTCTATTTTATCTATAATACCATTAGCGCTTTTTTGTGTTGAAGTAAAATTTCATGATTAAATGACCTTAAGGGGAGTCAAAGGATGAATGAAGAGTTTTTTTGCACAAGAAAGGTGTCAACTTATTCATATGCAGCACAAGGGAGCACAAAAAATCACCAAAGACAATGGAAGGAATGAGGATAAGCAATGGATTTTATGGGGATAGAGAAGATGCAAGGATGGATGAAGAGTCACATGATCTCATGCTAGTTTCTCTATGTATAGAGGGATTTAGGGAATGATAGCTCAATGAAAATACATGGAAAGTGTGATGAAGAAGATTTTTGTCACCCTTGCACCATAGTGTATGAGAACTCCTCATAATAGGATGCTACAAGGAAAATAATTATTCAAATACTTCATTATTTTGTACATAGCTATCTAGTGGAAGCCATTTGACTTTAGGTACGTACCCAATTAATGCATGTTATATCTTTCTCAGAGGCATATCTTGTATGCTCTCTTTGCTCGATATATTTCTACAAAATTCATCTTCACTAACTACGAGGATTTATTACTTTGATCCTCGTTTTTTTTCTTAATGTGCATTGATATATAGTCTTTGTTTAGGTATTTTGATTTACTAACTAGTTTAACTTTGATTGTAGTTATCTATGTCTTATAAAATTCTAATGGACTAATATTTATGTGGAGAAAATCTGAGATTCATTAGATATAAGTTGTGATTGAATTAGGCTTTAGTAAGCAAGGGTTTGAGAGCATAGAATGTGGGAGATGTTCACTACATTTTCTTGAACATATTGGAATTAAGTTCTCCATATTTTGTATCAAAACAATTGGAACAGTACCTAAAAAAGAAGGAATCTAAGGCCAAACGAGATAATATCTACATAGAGAGAGATCGATTGTACAAGATGACTATGTAAGGTAAATGATGAAAGAGGAGTATGTGTCAAGCCTCATAGTTGGAGCTTGCCACAATTTTTATCATTTTCAATGCTCCACCCCTCAAATTTTAATTGTGTGTCCATGTTATTGTTCAAATCTTGTCCTCTTTGCCTTAAACTTCTCTTTCCCTTGTGTCTCTTTCTTTGATAGTGTCATGCTCTCCCTAATTTGCGTCCAAGCTTCTTTGCCTTCTTTCAAGCTTCATATATCCTTGTTTGGTTTATAGCAAGGTCTCTTCTTGAATCTCTATCATAAATCATGCTTCACAAAAACCTATACACTACAACATATGAGGGGCATACCAACGCTTCATATACCGACAGTCACACTCAGCGTCGGTATAGACCTCGGAAAATCTCACTAAGAGATACCGACGGTCAAGTGACCATCGGTATGACCGTTTTAAATGGATCGTCGGTGTGGCCCGTAGGTGGCGGTATGCGCGTCGGTATGAGCGTCCGTATAGGCGTCGATATGAGCATCGGTATAAGCGTCGGTAATTTACTAGGAACTACCGGCGCCTATACCGACGCCCATAGCGGCGCCTATACCAGCGGCGAGTTTTAAACATACCGTGAACCTGAGAGCAAAGCTTCACATTTTTGTGCATGTTTGAGTACTGCTGGTCTTCTGTCGAACTTGCGCGCGCGATTGAATTGCAACCTACATTGTTTTGTGCACACAAACACCGATCTCTCTCTCTACGCACACACACTCTCTCTCAGCTTAGATCTCACATCTTGGTAAGTGCTACGCGTACTGTTAGCATTTGTGTTTCTCTATGCTTTAGGGTTTGTAATTTCTCTTTTCTTTGATTTTGTAGAAGTTCTTTGGCGTTGATTGTTTGGAATTGGACGATAGACGACCTACATTATGCTTTGACAACAACGATTCAAAAGAGGGACATACTTGTAAGTGATTCTTTTATTCTCTATTGATAGAGAGAGAGAGAGACAAAGAGAGAGAGAGAGAGAGAGAGAGAGAGAGAAAGAAAGAGAGACAGAGAAAGAAAGAGAGAGAGAAGATAAAGGAACATAGAGAGAAGAGAGAGGAAGATAGAGATAGGAAAATAGAGCATACATACACACACATACACACACATTTACACATGCATACATACACACATACATGTACACACATGCATACATACACATATACATGTACACACATGCATGCTTACATACACACACCTATACAGACATGCATGCTTACATACACACACACATATACACACATGCATGCATACACACACACATAAATTTACACACATGCATACATACACACACATGCATACACACATACATACACACACATATATACACATATGCATACATACACATACACACACATATACACACATACATACACATACGCATATATACACGCATATACACACATGCATGCATACATACACACACATATACACACATGCATGCATACACACATATATACACACATGCATACATACACACATATACACACATGCATGTATACATACACACACATGTATACACATGCATACACATACACACACATACACATACATGCATGCATACATACACACACGTACACACATGCACACACATGCATGCCTACATACACATACATACACATAAACACACATGTATACACATGCATACATACATACACACATGTACACATGCATACATACACACACATATATACACACATGCATACATACACACATATAATCCTATTTTTATTTTGAAGTTTTTTTTTACATCAAATATATAAAAATACGATTAGGGTTTTTACGCTATTCACACATACATACACATACACATAATATATATATACATGTATATACGCATGTATACAGAAATATATATATTTTAGGTATAGATATTGAAGATTAGGGTTTTAGGGTTTAGTATTTCATATTGAAGTCTAAGTCTTTCTGATTAGGGTTTTAGGTTTTTAATACGTAGATAACATATATATACAACCACACATATACATATAATACATACATACATGTAGATACACATGCATACAAAAACATACATATTTTAGATTAAAATCTTTAAGATTAGGGTTTTAGGGTTTTAACACCTACATAACATATATGCACACATACACATGCACATATAATACATATATACATCCATATACACATGTATACAGAAATATATGTATTTTAGGTCTAGATATTTAAGATTCGAGTTTTAGAGTTTAATATTTCAGATTTAAGTCTAAGTCTTTGTGATTAGGTTTTTAGGGTTTTAATACGTAGATAACATATATACACAAACACACATATACATATAATACATACATACATGTAGATACACATGCATACAAAAATATACATATTTTAGATTTAAATCTTTAAGATTAGGGTTTTAGGGTTTTAACACCTACATAACATATATGCACATAGAATACATATATACATCCATATACACATGTATACAGAAATATACGTATTTTAGGTCTAGATATTTAAGATTAGGGTTTAAGGGTTTAGTATTTCAGATTTAAGTCTAAGTCTTTTTGATTAGGGTTTTAGAGTTTTAATACGTAGATAACATATATACACAAACACACATATACATATAATACATACATACATGTAGATACACATGCATACAAAAATATACACATTTTAGATTTAAATCTTTAAGATTAGGGTTCTAGGTTTTTAACACCTACATAACATATATGCACACATACACATGCACATATAATACATATATACATGTATATAAACATGTATACAAAAATATACATATTTTAGCTCTAGATATTTAAGATTAGGGTTTTAGGGTTTAGTATTTCCGATTTAAGTCTAAGTCTTTCTAATTAGGGTTTTAGGGTTTTGATACGTAGATAACATATATACACAAACAAACATATACATATAATACATACATACATACATGTTTAGGGTTTTAGGGTTTTAACACCTACATAACATATATGCACACATACACATGCACATATAATACATATATACATGTATATACACATGTCTACAGAAATATACATATTTTAGGTCTAGATATTTCAGATTAGGGTTTTAATTAAATATATAAAATTAAATATATAAAAATAGGATTACGTAAGGAAAGAAAATCTGAATATATAAATAAATATATATATATAATAAGATAATTATATACATAAATAAATATAAAAATAACTAGTGTTTTAAAAATTTAATACGACAATAGGCACTACCAATTTGTAAGTATGATTTTAATTATTGATTTTGTTTGTGTCAAGCACATCATGTATATTCATCTAAAATTTTGCATGTTAGTATAGGATTTGGCAGTGGGTCATCCTCCGACGCGAACAAAAGAAGCTTATGGATATCATCATGGATTGGCTGCATTGTTGTAGGACTTAGAGGGATGCAGTGTGATCATTTCATGGGAGAATCTATCATGTGGAAAACTTATACCTTGGTTTTTGATTTTTAGTTATTGTTTATAAATTTCATGTCAATTTGTCTCATTTTATGCATATGCTTTGTTGCACGATTGTAGGTGTAAATGTTTTGATCCCCTTGTGCATATGTATGGTAGTGCTTTGCCACAATCTTGTATTACACTCCTATGTCTTATGATGCACCATAACTTTGTATTGGGTTCCTGTATGGAAGTGCTTTGTCACATTTTGTATTCGGCTCCTATATGCAAGTGCTTTGCCACACTCTTGTATGTCCTTCATGTATGGAATATACAACTCTTTGTACATGATTCATGGTTCATTTTTTCTCATCTCTTTTGCATTCGATAATATTTTGCTATATAAAACCATGTTTTGGTTGACATTAGAGTACATATTACGTGTACTTGGTTTTCTTTGGGTAGAGTGTATTGTCTTTTGCTAAACAACATCATGGTAATGTTTTTGTAGCAGAAGACAACACACTGTGCCCAAAAGAAAATTTGTAGATATGGTCATCCGTATAGGCATCCCTACTCCTAGCACTCGTTCGTGTACACGTCGCTACTCCGAGCGTGATCATCCGTATGAGCTTTGGTATGAGCTCTTATACCGGTGCTTTTTTTCCGAGACGCATACCGACCACGACACCGTCACCCGCGAATTGAGCCCATTCATTTTCCTCGATAAAAGCCTTGGTATACCCTTGATATGTTGTAGTGAATGATAAATAGTTCCCCATGCATCATAAGCGGTGTGCTGCTCATCAATGTGACACACATAATGTTCACTTAACCCCAAGTGCAATGGTGAATAGTGCTTTCTCTTTCTTGAGCTACCAAGTAACTTCTCCATCTATGCTCGTTGGTTTCTTCTCCCTGTCACTAGAAATACTCCATAGGCCTTTATTCATAAGCTTATATTGCATTTTTACTTGCCATGTTTGGAAATGTTGGCCATTGAAACTATCTCCATGTTTGTTATCCATATTGTCAAGAGAGAGGTAGATTCTTTTGAAGAAAGTAACTTTAATAGAAGTGGTTAGGTGTCATAGATGCACACCTAAAAAGGGAGAGAGATGCTTAATGCAAATTATGAGGGAACATCTTATTACGTAAAATAGTGTCCATGTATAATCCTTTCGCAAGGATACTAAATAATGAACTTACTCAAAGTAAGGTATTGTGATCCTAAAAAAGGTTCTTTCTTGCATCCCACAATATAAATGTCTGGTCAAGAGTGAACTCCCCCTATTTCTATCCTTTTGAGATTTGATAGATGGATTTGAAGTCCATTTGTGCCATACCACGTTCTCCATATTTTTCATAATCAATGATCACCACACATACTTCAAATTTGTTGCGTGAATCCATTAAGAATTAGAAGTTCTAAATATCATTCCTCTTTTTCACTAACTATCTTTGGCTAATCATGCTCTATGCATGTATAAAAGTTAGTGTACCATGACATCATGGATTATGTCATGGCCATCTGGTTGTTCAGCTATGTAGGAGGTACAATACAATACCTCATTTTATTGCTATTGAGGTTCTACTTGAATTGAGCATGCCTTGATGATTCACTAGAAAGGTGGATCTATAACTAATGCATGACCATATGAACAATGCTCCATTTTCCTGTAGGATAGTTAGGACAACTCCATGACTATGATCAATGTCACCCAAAGCCAAAAATACAACTACCCCTATGAATGATTTCCACCAAAATGTGGAAAAGGCCGAAAATTCAATCAAGAAACTTAGTGTGTAAAATTTTCTTAGGGAGAAGAAGACGGATGAGGGTGTTTATAAGAAGAACAAGGCAATGAGCTATGTCTATTTGTAGATACAACAAGCCCAAGGGGCTTCAAAAACTTCCATTGAATTAAAAAAGCATTGGTAAGTCAAGAGGGTCTCCTCTACATCACAGGTGGTTGTATTCAAGAATGGCATAGGCAGAGAGCTTGGTAGCTCCTTCTCCTCTATATATTAAGAGAACATGTGTACATAGCCATCGACTGATCATTGCCTTGTTGAAGCGATTCATAGAACCTACTAGGGAGCTCACTCAAAGAAGTTTCTTTGACATATACTAATCTTCTAGTAGGGATGAGAAGGGCACCTTCTCTCACTTGTCCATACCAAAGAATAGTCTACCATTCACAAAAAATATAAGATATGAGAGAATTCTATATGATATGGCACGAAGAAAAAAATCAAGCTTTCAACTCCTTTCTCCTCTTTGTATGTCAATTACATAATGGTCATTTGGATTGTACCTTTATTAAAACTTCTCAAACACAATACATCATGAAAATCATATTTATGAGGTCCTCTACATTGCTATTAATAGTGAACCACAAAAGCTAATGACGAGACTTTTGAAAAACACAAAAATGAGCAATAGTAGTGCTTAGAAGCACTTCTTGTATTAAACATCATAGAGGGAAGGGAGGGAGGGAATATGAGATACACACGTTAATGAAAATAAATGACAAAGAGGAAATCTAAGCACTAAAAGAAAAATTCAACCTATGCTCTCATACCATGTTGTGAGTCATGTTCCAAGATAAATGCAAATCAAGAACAAGTTATAGAGAATCAAAACATAGTAGAAATTACCTAATGAACAAATGAAATAAAAATGGACTAAATTCTATCAAGGAAACTAAAATAAGAAGCATGCACTTTGCAGCTCAAGGATAGATCCTCATGGTACAACATGAGTGAATAAAGAGAGGTGAAATGATTTTTTCCTTATATGGAGTAGAGGTAAAATTAGATCGTATAAAAGAAACTTGCATGAGAGTGCATGAAAGCTTGGGAGAGGATCCTTTCATGTGAGATAAAGTGGATGCATGTGAATAGACAACAATATAGCATGGATAGCTCAACATATACATGTATTTAAATTTTATTTTGATGCGATTTGTGTATCACAAAACCAAAAAAAGTATGGGGGAAATACTCTTCAATACATCTAATCTAAGACATTCAGTATACATTCTAACTTTCCTTTCAACTAGTAATTTGAATCTCTTGGAGAAATAAAGCACAACAGACTTATATTTCATGAAATATAGCCATGTCATCCTTAGAACAAAATTCATATGAATATAGAAAATTATCTAGTACGTAAAATTTAATTCTCTTATATTGATGCCCACACATTTGTGCACACTAAGTTGAAGGGTTTGTAGCTCACATACTTGCTCTTCTTGGAAGGTACACTTGTTGAATTTCCTAGATGACATGCTTCACATGAGTGGTTCATATATGTTTTACTTGAACCTTTGTAGTCCATGCATAAGCTTCATCTATATACATCATCCTTTGGATACTCAAATTCTCCATCCTCTTGTCCCATAGTTTGATCTTTGCAATCCCTTGATTTCTAGATGAAAAATAAATTGATGATTAGGATATGGCTTTACCCCAAGTGTGAAGAGAATTCCTTCTTTTTCACATCTTGAAATCATATTATAGAAATCCTTGGGGTTATCCACAAAAGAAAGCTTTTTTAACTTGACTTGATAGCCCTTATCTAATGTTTGTCCCACTAATAGAAGTTTCTTTATAATAGTGTGTACATGAAACACATCCTTCATGAACTTGAAAATTTTTTATATATCCAACATAACATCACCTATGTGTGAGATTTTGTGAGGGATGTGATCACTCGTTCCCATATGCCCCTTTTTTTATGAAACTTGAATATTGGATAAGAAGTCCTTCTTTTAGCTCATATGATTGCTCCATCCACTTTCTATGTATTGTGTAATGTCCACATTGCTGTTATAATCATAAATTTACATCATATCTAGCAATCTTTGAGTATTACTATTTGATGAAGTAGATGCATAATTACCTTTTCATGTATATTAGCTATATTAGTTATATCTTTGATTGTTTCCTCCTCATGGATAGTGATCCCTTGCATAATGGCCATACTTACCACATATCTAGTTACAATCTCAAATACCTCGAGCTCAAGATTGGTTTTCTCCTCATCCTCTTCCTCTATTCTCCCCCTTCCTCTTTTGTGATCAGGAATGGAGTATTGCTCTTGTATTTTCCCTTGTTCTTGGCCTCTTTCTTTTCATCCTCTACCCCTACCTTGGCCTCATCCTTTGCCCAACCCTTTAGCTACATAAAACACGTGGTCCTCATTGTCTTTCAATTTTCTAGCTCCAATTTTCATCTCCTCTATGATCACCATCATGGCCTCAAGTTGATCAAAATCTAGTAGCTTGTCTCTTACATATATGAAAATGGAGACTATTTTCTATTATTTATCATCCCTTAATCCATTGAGGGTATAAGCTACTAGGTCATCATCCTAAATATTACAACCAATGGAACCTAATGCATCACAATATTCCCTTATCTCAAAAATGAAATCATTGATATTGGTACTTTGCGACTTTCTTAAGTATTTGAACGTGTTCTTCAATTGTATCTTCGTAGCTTTTGGGGTGTAAAGTTTCTCTAATGTTTATCATACCTTCACCGATGTATCTAAATCATGTATGTGTTCAATCATTGCATTACTAATGTGCGGTGAGAGAATGAAGACTACTCTATTGTCCCTTTCATTCCACCCTCTAAATTCCCAAATTTGATGATTTCTGGGATGATGTCCTAATATAGGCCTTCGTTCACATCCATGTAACATATGAAATCTTGAAATCCTAGTTTTCTTTTCTTAGTAGTTTTTTTTTAAGCATTTTCATTTGTGTGTTGAACTTAGTCATGGTGATTTCCTCCTACTTTGGGATGCTCCCTTAGTGACCTTGAAAGTAACATGATTGTTGTGATAATTGAAGAGTTACTTTTGGACTACAAGAAGTTTAAACTGAATGATGTATCCTTGTGATAACTTCAAAAACAACTCCCTCCTAATGGTTGAGCTTGAGAAATATTGAGATGCAATTTCCTCTTCCTCCAAGAGCTCAAAACCCTCATCATGTTTTTTTTTAACCCCTAATTATGATTTGGATGTTGTAGCTCCATTGATGGATACGTATCTTAATACCTATGCAAATAACAAGGGTGAATGACCTCCATTAGTAAACTATATGCACTTTTGCAGCTCGAAATGCCTCTGTATCAATGTTTGTGCATAGAGTTCTAGTATGTTTTAATAAACATAAAACGTACTAAGCAAGATATCCAAGAATAAATACATTTTGCCCAAAAAAGGTTTTGTAAACTAACATAGACCATGTCAGCAACAAAGGCTACTTGATTGTATGCATGAACTAGTGACATAGTGACCACACTTTACTTCAGTATGCTATTCTTTAAACCTAGCTAGATGATGAGACTCAAAATTCATTTAGCTTTATAGAAATCAAATAGATACCTGAAGACATCAAGACAATAGAAAATGTATAATTATTGAAGTAGAACCAACACTTATAACTCATAGCTACATAGGTCTTACAAAGCCTTCTTAGATAGATAGAAATGAGTTAACATATTCCATTGTTTCACATGTTTCTGATAGATTACTTCATGAATGAAATTGAAACTTGGTGAACAAAAAAAAATCTAAAATATCTAACAAGGGAGATAAAGAATACATAAAATGGATTCCTAATGACAAAGAAACTATGCTCACAAGTTATTTCTAGACCACTTCAAAGACTGCATGCACCCACATGCATAGGTATGCCTAATCAAACCCTCTACTTAGGACTGAGAACTTCAAAAGGCCCCCCTCCCCCCCCCCCCCCCCCCCCCCCCGAAATCATAGATTCTTCATTATAGAGAACACTAAGCTAAAACACAAGCAGCTCCCACATGAAGGAGATGCAAAAAATTATCAAGCTTCTGGATTCAACCCCATAGATCAACATACTTATCTTGTTAGATCCCGTATGCAAGGATTGTAAGGCCTTTGCAGAAATATTGTATCTCCCTTGAATTTCTGTTATCTCCTCCGTTTTTAATACATTTTACACTTTGCTAAAGAAACTCTCGATTTCCTTCGTACTCCATATCGTCATGGTGTCGGAATTGATGTGAGCCTTCGGAGTCCAACATTGGGAATGCAAATGAATAGGGTATCTTCAACCTTGGGATCATGATGTCTTTTTATGCCTCTCTCATTGTTTTCATTGTTAAAATGAAAATTCTTTCTATGTTTCCTTCTTTAAACTTTATGTATGTGTAATCCGGGAGTTCAAGGACTTCGTTTATGAGGCTTAATTCACTTTCACCTGTTGCTGGTGTGATACATGCTTATTCAGTATTTTAAAGGATGAAAATGTGGGATGTCATAGTTTCGACCCCTGTTCCAAATATGTAGCCATGTTTTTTTTTTCCTTGAAATGCACATGAATCTAAATTAAAAGAGAACATCCATGAGATTACTGAGAGCATAACGAGATGGACACATCAGATAAGGTGCACTAACTGAATCAGGAAGATTTATTGTTAGTATCTAAATGTAGTTGCGTATTAGTGATATTGCGTTTCAATCGCATTTATCTGCTTTCTGTTGAGAGAATATAGTTTTGGCGAACATGATTGCGAGCTGTTTTTTTTATATATAAAGGAAGTTCGGCATTAGCCTACTCTCCCGGACTTGAATTAAATAAAGAAAAGTACGACAGAAGGGGACTAGTGCCCACGGGACCCCCCAAATCCCACAAAGCAGGGGAACCTTCTTTGTAATGCCATCTAAGCTCCGATTGCGAGCCGTTGCTTGTCCTGCGAGCGAAAATAATAAATGTATCTCATCCAGCTGGTATTCGTAAGAACTTTCATGCCAAACTATTTCTGTAGATCTCGAATATCACCAGGAATTACGCTCAAACAATAGTGTGATCTTTGACTTTGGCTTTGAATCAGAGTGATTGCTATGTTCTGCTCTCGTAATACAAAATGATGTTTGACTTTGAATACAAAAACTTGTCTTAACTTTTAGAAACAAATAACGCCAAAGGATTTTCACTAGTCATAGATGAACATTGTTTTTATTAGATAAAAATACTCTTCACAATCCAGGACACTACTGCCTTCAGTCAATATAGACGCTGCATCGATTCGGATAATGTCTTCCCAATTTTAGTTTTGTCGGTGCATGTAAGTGTTCGCTGAAGACTTTGCTCCGGTGGCTACCTTGATATAACGATAATTCTTTTTGTAAAACAAAAAGAAAATTATATTAACAGGAGACCTACAAGAAAGACGGAGATACTACGGAGGCCACGAGACCATTAAAACTTCCTAGAAGAAAGCATAAAATATTCTATGATGAACTCAACAGCCTCATTAGTTATCTATGTACTTTGTGCTGGAGCCACTTACTTTTGAGGTTATTGTTGTCTATGGAAAAAACTTAAATGGTGATTAAAGACGGGGGGGGGGGGGGGGGGGGGGGGGGGGGATTGGTAGAGCTTTGGAAGTTCTTAATCCTCTGAATTGACAATTCTCTCAGTGAATTGACAACTCTCCAGATGGGTTCTCTTCTAAACCTAGTTCCGAGGGCTAAGCAATAGCCTTATGCAGCAAAATCTTTTTTCTAATGGATCAATAGATTCTCTGGAATGCCTGTTCAACAAAAGCTCTCTCAAGGCAGAAGGAAAAGTGATGAGTGATATCTCCTCGCTTCTGGTGTAGGACTGCAAAATCTGTGCTGATTCTCAAAAACATTTTGCAAAAATATGATATGTTTCTTGATCTCCAATACAGGTGCAAGAGATCTCCATACTTCCTCGATTTCTGCTATCTAACAGCGGTTTTCACGTTGCTCCAGATTTCTCGATATTTTAATCTTAATAATAATCAGTATTTTACAGGAGTGCTGTCCCTCCCATAAGCCTAAACTCTCTATGTAGGCCTCGCTGTTTGGAAATTGTAGTCATTGTCTGTGAACTAGCTTTCGTACAATAGTATGGACATTCATAAGCTGCGCACACAGTGGTTACTGTTCTGCCTATCATGTACAATTTGAGCCGTATTTATGCTCAACCTACTTGATGGGAATGTGGAGAGCCGAATCATTATGCGATTCAGATTTGAAAGTCGTAACGATATCTTGTATTTGTCAAAAGGCCATCTTTGAAATTTCGCACACGACAATAACAAGTACATTTCAGCTTTGCAATATTTCTTCATTTTCTCCACCATTGCAGTCCCACGCATGAAGATCTGGCAGGGAAGCACCGACAAAATAAGAAAATGTACATAAAATGCTCAGACGAACCGTCAGACGCAAAGCGACAGACACCTTCTCCGCGTTCGTCTTCTCGAACGATGGCTGTTGTCATGTCCTGGTTCATCAGAGCAAAGAGAATATATTTACTGTCTATACAGTAGCTTTGCTTCGCAGATGGATACGATGCCTTGCGAAAGGAAAGGTAATCACAAAAAAAACGTAGCCCTCGTTGACATAGCCTTCGTTGCATACATCTTTGTGAGTCGTACCTGCGTGATCTTAGTGAAGTGGCGTTTCTCCAACTCCAGAGATCGAAAGATACCACTCTGTTCTATCGTGTAAGCGTTTCAATAGTAGTTTAATGCAAGACTTACAGTATTGGGAGCTTGTACATTGCGTTATAAAAGCAAATACAAGCTCTCAAAATGCAGAAGCAGATACAAGCTTGTTCAAATCAGAACAAAATCTATAGTGTTAGGAGCCTGTATGTTGCGTTATGAAGCAATTGCACGTTTCAAGATAGTGTAATATCTTACGTTACGTTCTGATTTGAACAAGCTTCTGTAGCTTGAAGACGTGTACTTCCTCTCTAACGCAACGTACAGGCTCCTAGTACTGTAAGACTTACAGGCTCTTCAACGACAAGGAATACAATGGGTTGGTGCAAACTCTGGACAAGATGTTCAACTATATCAGTTTTGACTTCGAATGAGACCTACATAAGCCGTATACGAAAACAAGACGCACTGAGGTAATTTCGCACAGATGCAAGGAGTGTATATATTTCAGTAAAGCAAGAAGACGTTGTAAGGCCTATCACCTAAGCAGCTGGACCTCACCGTAGAACTAATGTGTACGTGTATTATTGGAGTTAGCCCCAAATCCACCTTACGGCAAGTACTTTTTGAAAAGCCAACCTTCCTAAACTTCACATGGAAAAGTTTTGGTAAACTAGAACAGCTCTTGTCGAAAGCGGAACATATCTTCACACTGTCAGATCACCTTTTCCTTAAAAGGAAGTTCAATCATTCAGACTTACTCTTCTGGTTAAGCTTGAATGAATTTGAATGTAAAAGTGAAGGTAGCATAACGCCCATGAGACCCTTGGTATCCTAGAAAACAGAGGATAGATGCTTGACACTATGAAAATCGAGAGCCCAAAGCCCACTAGAGTTGAGCTTGGGAATGGACAACTCTAAGGTCGGATGAGGTAAGATAGTGTCCTATCATTGTTAAGTTCGACGACATCATCTTTACCAAAGATATCTTATTCAGCATTATATAATCATCTAACTCGGTTCAAGCAATTAAACACAACATGAGGACATGATTATTAAGTAGATGCAAACGAACATAAAGAAAAGTATGTATACGAATTCTTTTGGCCTAGTCCAGGCATCTTATTGGCGAAATTCCAAAAGCTTCTATCGTTTAGAGATTTAACCATGAGGTTAGAGCTAGAAGTGTCCTCTTGTTGTGTGACTACCAAGTCTACTTAAAAACAAAAAAACAAGTTTGATTCTTTATGATTAAAGAAAAGTTTTCTTTTTTTTATAAAGAACTTATCATGATATGAAAGTTCTTCATGATATGATAATATCATTACATAGAGAGGTGAGTGCACAAAATATGTTAATAAACTATATGGCCTAGAGGTCCTTGGTCCTCGAAACAACTATCATTGTTGGAAGGTAACTGCTTGCTAGAGATTATATGTTTCTCTTATCAATTTGTAACAAAATTTGAAAGACACACGACTCGATTCTTTACCTGATAGAACCTTCGCTTATGTGTTGAGAGATCGCTTGCATCATGAAGAACCACTACATATTTTATTATATCGTTCTATTATCTATTTACATACGTGAACATTCATGTATTTACGAAGCAAATGTGCATTTACCCATATAATGACAAACCGTCGATGCACATATGATAAACAGTTTCACATATGCATTTATAAAGATGTAGAGTTGTCGATGTGGTGGGTATAAAATTTATCACCCTTAATACTCTCTATGCGCATCGTAACGTTTAGCGGAAAAAAATGGAATCATCAGAAATCGATTCCATAGTGTCATAGGATTGAGATCTGGAGGGTTCAGTGCTCCGATCTGCTTAGCTAGCACGGAAAAAAAAAAAGATTTAAACTAATATTTCAGGCAAAAAAGTCATTGAGTACGTCTCCATGGAATTTAGTCCCAAGAATCACAATCTATATATTATGGCTTGGTTTTGACTTATCGTTTCTTGCTTCCACAACTGTACAGAAAAATGCAATCATGAAGAAGCTAAGGTATTTCCACTCTAATGCAACTCAAAGATAGCGCAAGTCGAGTCACTATACTCCCCACTCTGTGTCTTCTATGTCAGCGCTCGTACTGAGGTTCCTCAGTGTTTGCCCTCCCTTTGGGGGAAGGTGGTATGGAGGAAGGTAACGCATCTAACCGTTGGAATAGAGTATCCTCGCAGCCTCTGTGCCCGACGGATTAGGACCTTTTGCAGGTGCAGAATACGCCTGCTGGAGCCGACATTGATACACATCGAGGTGATACTCAAGTCCCGGAACGGATTATCAACGTTTATCCTCCTGGAAATTGCTCTTTTGTCGAGATCATGTCTACTGGTAATGATTCTACTCAGTTCCTCCAGAACCTCACTTCTTTGGAGAGCATAACCATAAAGGTAAAGAACCAATATTCTCTACTCGTGAGTGCTTGGCTAAAGCAAAGGATGACTGTACAGTTGAAGATGGTACGTTCGTGATTGATCGTGGTGAGTTAAATAAGTGGCAAAAGCAACTGCTAGACTATGTAGTCATAGGACTCTGCCATGGCGACACCCCTCGCATGATGTTTTGAAACAATGGATGAGAAAAAAAATTGGGAAAGTAGGGGGTTTTTGCCAAAAACATACAGTATTTAACGAACAGATATTTTCTATTCTTCTGTGATCATGCTACTAGTGCTACCCAAATAGTTACTGAGAGCGATTGGGTTATTGGGTCCACCTCCGTATCATGTTTTCGGTGGTACTCTAGGTTTAACCCAAGAGGACCAAAAACCCACGAGGGTGCCAGTTTGGGTTGACTTTCTAGACAAGCCTGTTGAATGTTTCCCATGGATAGAAAACTTGTGCGCCATTCTAGGTAAAGTCCTCGGGCAAAAATCCCAGAGCATCCTGAATCTGCGATGGGATCCCCAGGTTTTGGTTGAGATTGACATCAATCAACTTGTTCAAACATCCCCAAAAATCATTGATTCTGAAGGTTTGTGTCTGCATGAACAAAAGATGTTATACCGTAATTTTCCTAATGCACGTTTCAAGTGTTTTAAATAGGATCATCGGATTAGAGATTGCCCATTATTGACCGAGACCAAATCGAATGTTGTTGCTTCCAACTCGCAGCCTCAAGCTGCCCCCAAACCCAATTCTGGTCCTCAATCAAGGAGTGCTCAACATGTAAAAGTGCAAAAGAACAAACCTAACTTGTGGCATAAACACTTTGATGCCCTTCTAGAGGATGTCTCTAATCCTCTATCCGTCTTGGAAAACAAGTTCATCAATGTCTCTCTTTCCCTCCTAACCTTCAATCAAGAATGGAACCTTTGAATAATAACAGTAATGATAAAATGGATCCCTCTTACAAGAAAATTGATGGTTGGACTACTATGCAATATAGAAAAAAAGGAAATTTTCTTATGAAGCTAATAATACCAAAGCTAAAATTGATGAACTAAATTCTTAAATGCAGCTTGATGATGTGACCTTCAGGTTAATGGAACATAAAATCCAGGACTCTGAAGTGATGGAGGACTTGCAGGTGAAGGGAATTGAGGATGATGACAGAGATTGCTCCAAACCAAAAAAATCTCTCTAGCTTCGCAAAATATTACCAAGACTTCTAGTAAGGACGGGAGTAACAAGTCCAAAAGGAAAAATATCTTGAGAAATTCTGCGGCCTTGAGCAAGATTTATAACAACATAAAGAAATAATGTTGTTTGTTTGTTGAGACATATCTTTCCTATGATTTTCATCATGAAATGTCTCAATATGCTTTCCTTTAATATCAAAGGGTTGTTTGATTCCGTTAGGGGTAAGTGTGTCTCCAAGTGAATGTATGAATTATCCTTAAATGTCGATGCTATATGTCTGGACGAGGTTAAAGTTGCTCGTCAAAAGTTCAATATTCATTTAAACATGGTCTCTTCTAAGCATGTTTGGTATCAGACTAACCACACACGGCAAAGAGGCGGAGACACTATAGGGATTAAAAATAGTTTGTCTTCCAAAGTTTAGGAAGTCCTTTATGACCATTCCAACAAATGGGTGGGGGTAACCCTTAGCAAACCTTATGAGTGCACTTTGATTAGTGTCTATGCTGCTAATCACCCTTTGATTAGCACTATTTGTTGGGAAGAAATCAGCAAGCTCAAAGGTCCTATTCTTATGGACGATGATTACACCATGGTGACATCCCTTGTTGACAAATTGGACAAGAAAGTCTCTACTGTTTCAGGACAAGAGCTTAAGGCTTGGATTAGACTTGTGACCATCCATGAACTTACTCCCATATCCCCGGACACTGGATTCATGTGGTCTAAGAAACAAAAAGAAAATTCTCTCCTTGAGGGTATATTGGAGAGGTGTTACATGAACATCTCCTATCTTGAACAATTCGGTCACATTAAAGTTACTATTAACTCCTCCATTTGTATCTCTGACCATAAACCTCTTATGATATCTCTGAACATGGTTAGTTCTACTACTCAGGCAGCTTGGCCTCACCTTGACTCCTCGTTGCTTAAGAACCCTTGTGTCATTGAGAAAACCAAACCTCTTTTTAGTCACCACTTTAGCTATATTGCTAGCCGTTTTCTTGCTTGGGCTAAAAAGCTATCAAAGATGTGAAAGACCTTTTTAGATATCTCCAGAATTTCAAAGCTGAGATTAGAGCTAGTAGAAGACTTGCCATCTCTAGGAAGATTGATAGTCTCCTCAACTCTCCAGAGTCCAACAACATGGATAGAATTTTATTACTTCAGGGCAGATTGAAGATTGAAGAATACCTTGTGGTTAGTTAGACTGTCTCTGGGTCTAGAGAATTTAGGTCAAGGAATGTGGACATACCTTGTGATAGTATGTTTTCTCCGCTCAAAAAGAAGAAAATTAAGGAATTCATCCCTTTGTTAGTGAAAAGGTCTGGTGGTATTGTTCTCAATATTGAGGAGAACCTACAGGAGGCCACTGGCTTCTTTACATAAGTTTTTTCTAGTTCTCCCAAGTGGGGGGAGGATATCTGTGGAGCTAGAGCTCTTATTGCTCTTAAAAGGAAAAAATCTATTACTCCTAGCTTGGCTACCATGCTGGACCTACCCTCACTACCGGCGAGATTAAAGAAACCATTTATAAATTAAAAACATGCAAGTCTCTTAATCTTGATCACTTATCTAACGAGTTCTTCATTGCTCTAACTCCCTTCATTCTCTTGATTTGGAAAGAATCGGTAAGCAAAGGCATTCTTCCAGTTGAGACCAATAGTGGAGTCATAAAACTGATCCATAAAAGGGGCCCTAAAGAGAATCTGAATAACTGGAGGCCTATCACTTGCCTGAACACTTGCCTATAACTACAAAGCTTAGAAAAACCATCAACTCTGGGATTCGATTCTCCCCTCCCCCACCTCCCCAAATTTCACTCCTGTTGGCATTAGTCTACCCTGTAGGATGTGGAATCCTTGGTTTTCTTCCAAAAAGTGTTGTAGCCCTAACCCTAAATTCTTTCAATATGCTCATTCTTTTTTTAAGAAAGTATTGGGAATGGTTGGCTCTCCTTGCGGTTGGCAACCTGGGCATTAAGGACCATAAATATGCCATGCAAGGTTTTAAGAGATGGACTGCTTTCTCTGTTGTGCATGGCCCCCTCCTTGAGTTATTGTCTTCTGAACTTCGTGATTCCCGTGTTGGCTTTTTGTAGGTCTTGCTGAATCATGAGGAGATGATTGAAAGGAGGTTGCGAATGTGCTCAAGGAGGACCAGTATTAAGCTGTTGGACATTGTCAAAGATATGTTACTTGACTTCAAGAAATTGAGGGGATTTATTACTAAGATCATCTCCAGGCTCAACACAAGATGGCACACCAGATGGAAGTTTGATCAGTGGAGACACAAATTTTTATGCATCTGGTACCTTCCCATCAATATCAAATACTCCTCTCCCATGTGGCTTATTCTCCACAATGGAGTTTGGAGAGGTGCTAAAGCGAGGCAAACAAGGATTAGTGATGGTAGTTGTCTGCTATGTGGCTCTCTGGAGGATATCTCACATCTGTTCTTCAGCTGTAAACATGCTCAACACTTCTGGATTTACATGGATCAGATCTACCTAGAAATGGACATTAACTTAGCTCCCAAGAAGCTTTGCTTGGAGTGTGCTCCAGATTTGATTTTCTTCTATGGAACCTCTTGACGGGAAATACTATGTGGGCTATTTAGAAGTCTAGGAATGATGTTTACAATGGAAGAAACGGTGCCAATAAATACTCCTTGCACAAGTCTATTGTTGCTCAGGGTGAAAGAATTCTATTTAGTATACAAAAGGCTCTTGATGATAATTTTTCCCTATCCAGGCACCTAGCTTGTAATCCCCCAAACAAGTGGAGAGAGTCATTGATGAAATTATATTTTAAACACTCAAATTTAGATGTTGTCATGTATCGAAGCCTTGCCTTGTTTAAGCTTTACCATGTATTTCTCCCTCTCTCCTAGGCTTTTTCTTTAGTGGGACTGATTTGGTGTAGACTTTTTTGTTTATTTCTATGTGATACTATGTTCTAAGCCCCTTCTAGGGTATGGGATATCTTGCCCTTTGTAGAGACATACTTATCATCACTAATATACTTCTTCCTCTTCATCAAACAAAAAGAAATTTGCCATCCACACACACTTCAACTATGATGAAAACAATTTTGCAATGTGCATGCTCGTGTAAAAGGTTATCTAGGCACATGATCCCAAGCAGCCTATATTATGCCTATCAGAAAATAAAAAACAGTATGATCGAGCTTGAAGAGATGGACACATTAGATAATGTGCGCTTACGAAATCAATTAGATCTATTGCTAGTATATAAATGTAGTTATGTATTATTGATATTGCGGTTCAATCGCTACTATGCACCGAAAACGTTAATGTTCCTGTTTTTTCATTGAGAGAATATATTTTTGGTGAACATGATTATGAGCCGTTTGGTGCATGCTCATGTAGAAAAGTATCTAGGAAAATGATCCCAAGCAGCCTATATTAGGCTGTAGTACCCCTCCTCCTTTTCTCTCTAGCTAGGCATGCAGGAGGACCGAAGAAGATAGAAGAGAAAGTCAAGCAATGGAAAGGCAATTATTTGTAACTTGAAGGCCTGTGATACCTCTTTAGATAAGTAAACGGTTGCCGAGATTGGGAGAAAAGCTCTCAGATGCCTTGGGTTGCAGCTTCAGGGAGTGCTCTGTTCCGTTACACGGTCATATTTGAGTACTACGGATCGTTGCTTTCACTTTCGGTGACACCTCGGTCGATTTGTTTTACTACTCTCTTTTCCTCTCTCTTTCGTCCTTCTTTCTCGCTCCTCCTCCTCTCTCGTCCTCCCTTTCTCTCTCTCTCACGGCCTAACCCCTCCCCTTCTCCCTTTCTCTCTCGATCTCTCTCTCCCTCACTCTCTTTACCTCTCTCTCGGTCTCGCACTCTCTCCCCGCTGTCTTTCTCTCTCTCTTCCTTTTCTCCTCTCACTCTCTTTCCCTCTCTCTCTCGGTCCCTCTCTCCCTCTTTTCTCTCTCTTCCTCTCCCTCTTCCTCTCTCTCTTCCTTTCTCTCTCTCTTTCTCTCTCTTTCTCTCTCTTTCTCTCTCTTTCTCTCTCTCTCTCCCCCTCTCTCCCCCCTCTCTCTCTCTCTTTTCCTCCTCCCTCTCTCCCTTTCTCTCTCTCTCTCTCTCTCTCTCTCTCTCTCTCTCTCTCGCTCTCTCTCTCTCTCTCTCTCTCTCTCTCTCTCTCTCTCTCTCTCTCTCTCTCTCTCTCTCTCTCTCTCTCTCTCTCTCCCTCTCTCTCTCTCTCTCTCTCTCTCTCTCTCT
>MU263072.1:0-27500 GCA_020310875.1 Ceratopteris richardii | reverse complement strand
GAAGATTCAGTCTTGAATCATTTGATCCATGAGACTCTACCACAAGATAAACTGTTTTGTAATGTTAAGCAAAAAACCCAAGAAGGAAAAACTCAAGTAGTAAATGAATTTCAAGAAAAGGATGGGTAGGACATTTTGCAGTGAATAAAACAATACAAGTCATATTGATTTGTTCAAATGTGGAAGGAAGTCAAAGAATATATCCAATCTTTTGATACTTGCAATAGAGAGAGAGATGTGCATATATATATATATGTCTCTCTCTCTCTCTCTCTCTCTCTCTCTCTATATATATATATATATATATATATATATATATATATATATATATATATATATATATATATATATATATATATATATATATATATATATATATATATATATATATATGAAGAGAGAGAGAGAGAGAGAATAAATATACATGTGTACCTAAAAATACAAAACCATATGTCACATAAATGAAGAAAATATTGGCAGTTGTGTCTAGTAAATGAACGTGTTTGAAGTGACTGATGAAAATTATATTCATCTTTGACATCGAATCTCATATTGCATAAGAAATACAGAAGCTATATTCGTTTTGAGTACATTTTCAAGCATGTTTCTTGTAGAATTTCACACTCTTTGAAGAGCATTGAATCGTAGACACAGTAGGCAGAGGATAGTATAGAAACAAAATCAAACAAAAGTACTGAGACAATAGAAAGAGACAAGACACTTGACACTAGATTGGGTACAATCTCCCCCCACATACTATGATGGACGGTCTATCAGAGCATGTGTATTTATAGGTATTTATTATTATGTGATCAATAGAAAATACATGAGGGCGGCTCTCGGAAAAGCATGCTTTATACAAAAATCTTCTTTATTTACAAAATCATTATTTTCTATTTTTACAAAAATATCGCTTTGTAAAGTGATCTATTTTTTTTACAGAAACAACTAAAAATACTATCTTCTAAATATTCTTCCAAATAACTTCAAAAATATATGAATAAGTCCATGCACATTCACACCCTCATGAATCTTCACCTGCTAAATCAAAACACATTAAAAACCTCAAGGCATTAAAATCCATTTAACATTGCATTATTCCATAAAGTATAACATGCCTCTTAGTTGACAAGCAATTGACCTCAGTTGATAAGAACAAAATAGACATGGATGGTCAGTCACATGTCCCATCATTGAACAATCATAAGCATGTTCCATGTAAAAACACATGCGTGGAATTGGAAAACTGGAATTTAGTGTGATTGTGAATGATAAGCAAAAATCGAATGGTCATAATGTGGAGTTAGTGATGTCTTATGAATCCATTGAGATTCTTCAAGTGTGTGATTTTTATATTTAACTAAATATCGATGATATTGGTTACATGTGTGTGTAGTAGTAACATCATAATCAAGTATTTTCTCTAGAATTAAAATTTTAGCATCCTTTTCCAGCAAAGGAGTGAGTGGTAAAGTTCCTTTAAAAGATTTAAATAAACTAATATGAAAAAAAATTATGTATATTCCAATGAGAAGGTATGTTTAATCTAAAAGCATTCTCATTAATTTTTTGAATAATACGAAAAGGTCCATAATAACATGGTGTAAGTTTAACCTTAGGATGTTGTGAAATATTCTTCAAACATCTTTTAATTATTCATAACCATACAAAATTATTTTCATTAAATTTTTTAGCTACTCATTTCTTATTAACATTACCCATGTAATGTTCTTGACTCTTTTTAATGTGTTTATGAACCTCATGAAATGTACAAATATGATCTTGTGCAAAAGAATCAGCCATAGGTATATCAGTTTGGATGAGAGTTATGGGAGTGGGAAGCTTTTTACCATAAACAATTTCATATGGAGCACATCTAGTAGTAGTATGTGTTGTGTTATTATATGCAAATTATTGTAGATAAGGAAGTTTCTCATCCCAATTACTTGGATTATCTAAAGAATAACAACGTAATAAATCTAAAATAGTACTACTCTAGCTTCACTTTGCCCATTACTTTCAGGATGAAATGTAGAGCTAAAGTCTATTTTAGAACCTAATTTTGAAATAATGCAACCCAAAAGTGATTTAAAAAATGAACATCTCGATTTGAAAGAATAACTTTTAGAAAACCATGATGTGGAAAAATACATTTAATAAATAACTTAGCAGCTTGAGGCATAGAAAGAGTCTTTTTACAAGGAATGAAATATGCTTGTTTACTAAATCTATCAACAAGTGTCCAAATCATATGATTATGTGATGCACTTGTAGGAAGACCAGTAATAGGAAGTGGCATTAATCATCCAAATGCTTTACCATGAAGTTGTTTCACACATTGATGCACAATGTGATGGGAAACATATTGTGCGATATCTTTTTCCATATTGGGCCAGAAGAAAATTTCTTTACACATAGAAATGGTACTTTGCATGCCCCTATGAAAAATGTATGGTGGTTCATGCATCTCTTTCATAACAAATATTTTGGATTGTGGATATATAAGAGGCCCTTCTATCCATTCCCAATACCAATCCATGGGTGTCATTGGTTTTGGAAACTAACATGTTTCAATATTTTCAACAAAATGTATCACTTCCCTTTTTCTTTGTAATGGATGATCGTTAGATAAAAGCCATTGATATTGAAGATAATTATTTTTTTTAAGATTGTTACTGTAAATTGATGTCAACCAATCACCACTATAAGTACAAGCCTTATGTCCCTTAGTAGATATTTCTATATGCATGAAAACCATAACAATATAATTAGATTAACTCACAAACAATTGTATATATATTGAATAAAAAAACTACATCATTACTTGAATAGACACCATATCTTGGAAAATATGTATAGTCCATGCCACAATTCCATGAACCATAATGTGGCTTTGATTAATGTTTTTTGATACATCAACGACATTAATGCCTCTCCATAACTCTTGGAGATCATCACTAAGAGGAGAAAGATATACATTCATGTCTTTAACTTGTCTTTTCTAGGGATTAAAAGTGAAAGCATTAAATGTTCTTTTTTAATGCTAAGGTAAGGTAGAAGATTGTTGTTGATTACCATCACTGGCCATGTTGACCATTTACTAGATTTCATTAGAAATGGATTAACCCCATTTAATGCAATACCTAACTTTAGATTGTGTGGCTCTTATGCATAATGAAGCCATCTAAAATCAATATGTTGAAAAGCTACACTATCAGTTGGAATTCTCATTACAAAATGGGCTCTCTTTTTATCCTTTTACATGTGTAAAGCTCTAGGCTTTCACAATGGTATATGATCCATGAAAAATCTTTTAGGAAAAATACAATAAATGAGCATAGGTAAAAGAATGCTTCAATGCATATTTTGGCATAATCCAAGCCCTAGCCCATTTGATGTGGATCAAATCCACCTCAAGCGTAGTGTAAGCTTGATGTTCAAATAGCTTCCCCTCAAGCTAAAGTATTCTTGAGTCTTCATTCTCTAATAGATTGAATACCTACCATTGATTTGAATCTACAAAGCGTTATTCCATTCATCATCATATCTGCTACTTGCTTTTTAGTTGGCATAAAAGAAATGTCAATCTACTTTGCCATGAGCTTCTTCGTGATGAAGTGGTAATGAAACTCTATGTGTTTGGTCCTTGCATGGAAAAGAGGGTTTGCTCCTAGATGCATGGAACTTACATTATCTCCAAATATGTGAGGTTTGAAACTCACAAGTCCCAAATCTGTATACAATGCTTTTAACCATATCGTCTCTTGAGTTGCTATGGTCATACCTCTATACTGTGATTCAGTTGAGGACAAAGCAACTATTGGTTTCTTCTTGGAACTCCATGACACTCGCTTTGAACTTGAAAATGCTAAGTAACTAGAGTTACTTCTTCTATCATCCTTAGCTCTTGCCCAATCGACATTTGAATAGATTTTGATATCCAGGATAGAGTATACCTTCATTAACTTTTCCTTTGTGAGTACTCTCTTTGTAGCATCCATGTGTGGCCTTCTAGGTGAGCGCATGAACTGACTAAGCACTCCCACACTATATGATATGTCTGGTCTTGTATGAGTAGCATATATCAAGCTACCTACCAAGCTTTGATATTGTTTAATGTCTTCAATTTTCTCACCTTCATAAACATTAAGTTTATGATTCATCTCTGAAGGTGTACCTGCAAGCTTGTTTTTTTCCATTCTAAACTTGAAAAGAAGATCTTGAATGTATCTTCTGTGAGTTAGATATATCCCTTCATCTATATCAATCACTTGCATACCTAGGAAATATGTGAGCTCACCTAAGTCATTATTTTTGAGCTCCTCTTGCATGTAACTTTTGATTCTTTGAATGCCATTCAGACCATCACCTATCACAATAATATCATCTACATATAAACATAGATAGATAGCCTCATTGTGATTCCTTTTGATGAATAGAGAAGGATCTGAGTTGCTAGGTTTGAACCCTTGATCTTGAAGGTATGTAACCAACCTGTAATTCCAACCACTAGGAGCTTGTTTCAATCCATATAATGCTTTCTTAAGTATGCAAACATACGTTGTATGATTAGGGTTTTCAAAATTTGGAGGTTGTGACATGTATACCTCTTCACTTATCCAACCATTTCAAAATGCATCTTTTACATCAAGTTGGAGGAGTCTCCAATTTCTTGCAACACCTACACTTATCAATGTTCTGATTGTAGTCATCTTCGCAACTAGTGAGAACGTTTCCTCATAGTCTATACCATGATTTTGTGAGCATCCTTTAGCAATTAATCTTGCCTTGTACCTGCAAACTGATCCGTCTGAGTTTCTTTTAACTTTATATACCCACTTGTAGCCAATTAGCTTTTGATTGGGTGACATTGGAACCAAATCCCAAGTGTCCATCTCCTTCAATGCATCTATTTCTTCTTTCATGACCTTGTCCCTATTAGGGTTTCCCTTTGCCTCCTCATAAGTTGAGGTTTCTTCTAAAATTGAGTCTTCTGCCAAGTAGATTAAATGCTTTCTAAAAAATGTGGAATCATATCCATACCTTTCTAGTTGTTTCTTCTCTCTTGTTGATCTTCTAGGAGCCTGCTTAGAGCATTCTCTACACTCCTGCATCTTTGCTTTGCCTCTTGACTTCCATAGTTTGTAACCCCTTTCCCTTTCATCTTGGTCATCATCTGTATCACTTCTTCTATTATGCACTTGTGTATCACAATTGCTTCCTAATTGATGAGAATGACATATCTGAGTTGAGTCACACCCAATAAGCACTTCCTTTGTTGCCCTTTCATCTAGCTTACCCCTTATTTGTGATGGTACATGAACAGAAGCTAAACAATCAAACATCTTGCAATGTCCAAGATTAGTTTTTTTTTCCATGTCATGCTTCATAAGGAGTCATACCTTGAAGTGATTTGGATGGTAATCTATTGACAAGGTACACAACAATTGAACTAGCCTCTACCCATAGATAATGTGGAAACCTCTTCTCTTCAAGCATTGGCTTGGCTGATCCAAGCAATGTATTTTTTCCCTTCTTTGGAATTCCATTTAGTTGAGGAGGGTATCTAGTAGTCACTTCCCTTTTGATACCTTTATCTTGCAAGAATGCATCAAAGTATTTGGTGAAGTATTCTCCCCCTCCATTAGATCTAAGCTTCTTGAGTGATCTATCTGTATGATTCTCCACATGTGCCAGATGCTTTTTGAAGCAATCCAACACTTCATTCTTACTCTTGATAAAGTACAGAATAGTCCATCTACTATGGTCATCAATAAATGAGACATAATGCCTTGATCCTACCAATGAAGGTTCTTGACTTGGTCCCCATACATATGTATGTACTAAGTCCAATAAGTTGTTGTGCATGTAGCCTTTGTGGTTAAATGGTTGTCTTTGTGCCTTCCCAATCTCACATGCATCACATATGTTGATCTTCTATTGCTTTGATATGTTTGGTAGTCCTAAAATACTTTGATCCCTACATATCAAGGTTCTTTCATTGTTATGCCACACTTCAATCTCACTTAGCGTTTGAGACCCAAAAGTGAATAGAGCTATGTTCCTAGTTTCTCCTACTTCAAAAGTAAAGATCCTATCATGCTTCTCACCTCTAGCTATCTTCTTGAAGCTTTGACATGGATCTTCCACAAAAGATCCATGTTGGGTGAACTTAACTTGCAAGCCTTTTTCAACTATTTGGCCTACACTTATTAGGTTTTTAGTCATAGTGGGTACATAGAGAACCTTACTCAGAATGTTTGTCCTGCCATTGGAAGCTTTGAAATTACCAATCTTCTCCACATTCTGCTTTGTGTCATCCCCTATTTGAACTTCATGTCTATGCTTTGGACTTTCCAAATCAGATAGAAGAACAATGTTGCCTACAACATGATTTGAACATCCAAAATCTGAATAGAACAAATGATCATCTTCTTTACCTTCTTTGTGGCTTAGATTCATTAGAAGCAATGAGTCTTCATGTGCTTGATCCTCATAATAATTGTTGTAGTCCCTTCTTTTATGGCCTCTATTGTTATTACTGAAGTTGCGTCCACCTCTACCTCTATTGCTGCCATATCCACCTCTTTCACTTCCTTTTTGGGTCTTTCCATTGAACCAATAAGTGGTGTGGTTGTTCTTATCACAGATGGCACAAGGTTGAACATTCTTGAAAGAAGAGTTAGAGAAGCTTGGAGAGGTGTATAAAGATGAGTTGTCAAGTGGTGAAGTTGGTCAAGAACGCCAGCATAGGACCAGCCCTAGCTCTTTGGATAAGTAAAATAGTCTTTGTAGGCTTGTTTTTGGTACAATAAAGCCCAATAGGTACTTTGGAACATCAACAAGAACAATTTGATGCAAAACAGATAACTTGCACCATGATTAGCTCACAAGAACTTTCTAAAAATGAATAGAAGTTATAACTTCAAACACTTAGAGTAGGCAACACAATAACAATTAGAAAAATTGCTCTTAAGAGAGTGTCATACATAGGTTTGGATTGCTATAATGCATAAAAGCCCTAATTTATATGAAGTATCCAAGGAGAAATCATCTTAACACTGAGCTGGTGTCATCCCAAACTTTCAGAGAATTGCAGAGAATGCCTTTGAGACTGAAAGACTTAGATATCTCTACACATAAGCAACCAAATAATCTAGAAATTTGTAAAAATAAAATAGACATTAATAAATCTCAAATGAGATCAAAATATTAGATATGGAGTGTTGTAGAAAGAGCACCACTCTCTGCAAGTTGACTAAGTATGAGGAAGAAGGAGTAGTAAACTGAAGTGGCACCAAGAAATGAACAAGAAGTATATGTATTGCTTCAAATCATCATCCTCCTTAGTGTAAAAATGTAGTAGAGTAATGAAATAGACTCTTGAGTACATGGCCAAGCCTTTTCTTCATCGATTTAAATTCAAATTTAGGCAGATTTGTTAGTTTAGATTGATTGGCATCTTTTCCTGCAATCTAGGAAAAGAGAAATTTGAAATCACATCTACCTTTTGATTGATTGATTGAGAATCAATCCCAACCACTTCTAACTCTTGGCTTCTAGGCCTTTTACTCTTCCCTTTTACAAATTTAAATACTCTTGAAGTTACATAAGAGGGTGATCCTATGATCAGATGCTCAATACAAGAAATGAATGCAAAAAAAACTCTACAAGGAGTATATGTCGCATCATTCCAATGATGAGTATGATAAAGATTATGTTCTCCTCAAGCATAATGAAAGCTTGTTGTTCCAACAGCTCCCCCTCATGCTAAAGTATGCTTGAGTCTTCATTCTCTGATAGGTTGAATGACTGCCACAACTTTGGATCTACAAAGTTATCCCATCAAGTGCCTTAGTCATCATGTTTGCTATTTGCTTCTCAGTAGGAACAAATGAAATGTCAATTTTCTTTGCCATAAGCTTCTCTCTTAAAAAGTGGTAATGGACTTCTATGTGCTTTGTCCTTGCATGAAAAATTGGATTTGCAGCCAAATGCATGGAACTTACATTATCTCCAAGTAAGTGAGGCTTGGAATTTACAAGTCCCAAATCTGAGTACAACTCCTTGAGCCATATTGCTTCTTGAGTTGCAATAGTTAGAATTCTATATTCTGCTTCATCCAAAGATAAAGCATCTTTTGGAAACTTCTTGGAACTCCATGGCACCAATTCTGAACTTGCAAATGCTAAGTATCCAGATGTATTTCTTCTATCATCCATTGCTCCTGCCTAAACTACATCTGAATAGATTTTGATGTCCAAATCTGAAGAGTAAGAATAGTAGATACCTTCATTAAGTGTCCCTTTGAGGTACTTGAGTACTCTCTTTGGAGCATCCATGCGTGGTATTCTAGGTGAGTGCATGAATTGAATAAGCACTCCCACACTATATGATATGTATGGTCTTGTGAGAGTAGCATAGATCAAGCTACCAACTAAACTTTGATACTCTTTTGTTGGAAATCACTTGATTGATGTGTGTGTGACTCATCTCCCATCCTTATATACCCTTTTGTACTCTAAAAATAGCAATGATGTACTCTAAAAATAGCAATGATCTGGAATAGTCTAGTGTGAACATGTGGCCATCATGCAACACTTATTCCCATTACTACCCAAGTACTTCCCATTACTACTAACGTCCCTTAGGGTATCCCTCGAGCTTGGAACCTTGGCTTGCTCGCCCTTGTCCCTAACACACATGGAATGATCCCTATGGATCAAATGGACTCATCCATGTGGATCAAATGGATTGATACCTGTGGATAAATGTCTGACACTCTCGCCCCCTTCTAAAGATCATTTTCCTCAATGATCAATGAGGAAGTACTTGCAAACCAAAGCTTTTGACTCCCAAGTAGAGTCAGTAAGTGGTAATACTCTCTAGGCTACTAGATAATCTTGGATGACATGATTCCTCAATCGCTTCTATCTCCGATCAAGTTTCCTGTTTGGAGAATGATCCATGTTATTACTTTCCTCCAAAGAAATAGTACCTTTTATTAGATTATCCTCCCTCAAAATTTACTTCCAAAGCTCACTGACATGAAACATTGGATGTACTCTACAATCTAGAGGAAGCTCTAATTGGTATGCAACTTCACTTAGCTTTTTAACTATCTTCCAAGGTCCACAAAACCTTGGTGAAAGCTTACTACACTTCCCTATGGAGAGTGAAGTACAGCTAGCTTGTATCCGAAGAAAGACTCTGTCTCCCTCCTCAAAGAATCTAGGAGATCTCTTCCTATCCGCATACTCTTTGGCCCTATCAGTGGCTTGCTGCATCTTTGCTTTAGCTATTTCTAATTTTTCTTGAATGTTCACTAAGAACGTCAAAGCACTAGAACATTTCTTTGGCATGCCTATGGTACTAGGAGCATTGAGATTCATCCCAGAGTTCATCTCAAAGTGAGACATACCTGTCACCTTGTGAGGCCTATTGTTATAAGTAGATTCAATTAGTGGAAAATAACTATCCCAATCTGTCTGTCTCTGAGACACATATGCCCTCAACATGTCCTCTAAAATTTGGTTGACCCTCTCGATCTGAACATATGTCTGAGGATGATCACCACTACTCATCTTTAATCACACCTTTAGTTTTTCAAATACAAACTTCTAGAAGTGTCTTGTAAATCTAACATCCCTATCTGAAACTATGGATGTCGATAACCCATGCATCTGAAGACATGCTAGATAAACATATCCTCTAATTGTGGAGCTTCTATCGTCTCCTATGTTGGTATGAAATGAGCCATCTTGCTCAACCTATCCACCATAACTAGGATAGTATCACACTTTCTTTGGGTCCGTGGTAAGCCAATTATGAAGTCCATGGATACACTATCCCAATTATGATCTGGTGTCTTCACCCTTAATGTTCTCCTAACAAGCTATATTGTCTTTTCAATACCTAGATGTCCTGCGCAAGGCACATCACAGTTATCATGCATGACTTTTCTTCTCAAATCCCAGGAATTTGGTATGCAAACATTTCCTTTTTGTCTAACTATTCCATTCTCTTGTGAGAAATTGGAATATGGAATGGACTTGTTTGCTTTGCTAGGGGAAGAAACAAATGGAACTATCTGGTATCCTATAATAGAGTCATCACTGATGGCTCGAACAAATGTGGATCTTCCACTTGTGCTTCCTTTATCTCATGAATCAATGAGATTTCTATAATGATAAATCTCATTTGATACATTATCCATGATAATGCATCAACAACTATATTCTCTTTGCTCTTCTATACAGGATTTCCATGTGAAACTCATGCATGAGCTTAAGGGTATACCTTAAAGCCTGCATCATAAAACCAAAAATACTTAAGTGTATGGTGATCTATGTATACCTTAAAGTGTGCACCATAAAGATAGTATCTCCAGACTTTAAGAAAATACACCACTACATACAAATCCTCTTCATGCACTAGCCAATTGCGATATGCATTACTCCATTTCTTGCTTTCAAAATCTATTAGCTTGCCATCTTGGCTCAGAATTGTCCCTACGGCTATGCCACTACCATCTATCTCTAACTCAAAGGGTTTCTGTGGATCTATCACTTTGAGTATAGGAGCCTCTGAAATAGCTTGTAAGTATCAAAACTATCTTCTTGTTTTTGCTTCCATGCAAATGGAACTTTGTTTTGAAGCAAGTTTGTCATAGGTGTTGCTATCGACGAATATGAAGAAATGAATTTCCAATAGAAATCAAAAAGTCCTAAAAAATGACCATAATTGACTCTCATCCTGAGGAGTAGGCCAAGATAATATAATACAAACCTTCTTGGGATCCATTTGAACCCCATCGACTGATACCCCATGCCCTATATACTCTATCCTAGAAAGAAACAACTGAGCCTTCTCTGGATTAACTAAGTCTTATCTTGATCCCTTACTCTAATCTGATAGTAGCCATTTGTAAAATCTATTTTACTAAATACAACATCTCTACCTAGAGTATCTAAAATATCATCAATCTTGGGCATAGGATATCTATGTCTAAAAGTAACTTATTGATTGCTGGATAGCCGACAAACATCCTATAACATCCGTCTTTCTTCTTCACTAGAAAAATTGGTGCTCCAAAAAGGTGAATAGTTGGGTCTAATCAACCCTTTTTTGTAAATACTCATCCATGACCTTGCAGACTTCATTTTCCTCTTGCAAACTCATTCTAAGTGGTGGTCGAGCAGTCAAACTTGCTCCTGATACCAATTCGATTCTATGCTCTTTGTTCTTACAAGGAGGCAACTAGAAGATGACTTTTTAAGGAACAACTCTTGGAATTCTGCTTTAACGTTTGCTGAAAGTGCTGAAGAACTCCAAGTAGAGTTTCCATGACTACATGAATCCATCATACTACATGAGCAATTTGGTAGCATTTAAACAATCACATCTCTTGGAGATCTGTTTCTGCATGTATCATTAGTCACCTCCCCTCATGCTCAAACTTGATCACTATTTACGATGCACTATAAATAGAAACATCAAATGTGCTTCTGAACTTATCTTCCATTTGGAACTGACTTTCTTACTTGTAGACCTTGCATTGTTGTATAATCACTCCCAATTGGAGACAACCTTGCCTTGTCTAATAAATGCAAACCATGCCTTGCTATAAAACCTTGTCTCACTCCCTGCTAGGGACTTAGACTATAGCCTTACCTTGTTTACTCTTTGCAAACTTTGCCTTTCTGTGTCTTGTTAACCTATAAGAAAATAGTTACCTATCCCTACAAAGAAGAATACATGCACTGCACAATACAAATTCACATCTAAACTACACGTATAGTCTAGGTACTATGCAAAAATTGCATGTCCTATATGCAATACAATGCAAAAAGAGAGCAATGATGCATATAAATTGACAAGAGACTTATTTGTATGTTCAAAAAGCAATTTTCAAGTGTGCACAAGCTCTGAAGATGGTCCACACTCTATTGGAATAACTTTCCAAGTCTCTCCCGATAGGTTGTGCTTTACAATGATGCTCAAAAGAAGTTTGTTGAAGATGAATGGGTAAACTCCAAACTAAAAAAGGAAACTAAAGCCAAAATATTTTGTATAGCTCTATTGAAAGAGCTCCGAGAGATCTTTCATAGCAACAAAGATCTCTTAATTTGGATATTAGAGGACCAAGATATGGCCAAATATATAGAGAAATTGGTGAAATTGGCTCAAAGGTAAAGCTCAAACTATGGCTACAAGAGCAAATGTGAATTTGTGTTTTGTATCCTCTTCTTCAATTGGACAAGCATGCGAGCATACTCCAATATCCCACATGTTTTTTACATCTGCAAGAATCATATATATGTATGCGCACCACTGTTCCTTCCTAACTCAAACGTAAAAATAAGCTCACTTCTCTCGGTTGACCTCTTCGATGACTAAAAAACCGAGATGGGAAAGCCCTCTGTATGCATGCTCGTCTCTGCCACATGGCCTTAGCTAGCGGGGGCAGTAGGCAGACCTCCAAGCAGACTCTCAACGGTGGTTGTTTTACGTTGAAGATAAATGTACAAGCTCATTTTCACATGAGCTATGTTTGGATAAATTTACCAAATATAAAGATAAAGGAAAAGAAGAGAAAAGAAAAAAATTTCTAGTCAAAATTCATGATGAGTAAAAGATACAATATCTGCCTTGTAAGTAGTGGCATGTAGTGGGCAATCAAATGAAAGTGCTGAGTTAAGAAGGAGGCACAAAATTCTTCATATGCTCATTTGGTTATAAAAGTTGAGTGGGAACATATTCTAAACTGAGTAAAAGATACAATATTTGCCTTGTAGTAAGTGGCATGTAGTGGGCAATCAAATGAAAGTGGTGAGTTAAGGAGGCACAAATTTCTTCACATGCTCATTGGTTATAAGAATGGAGTGGGAGCACCTTCTAAACAAGGAGAGAAAGAGGCAAGAGCTCCCAATAGTCAGATCTAGTCATTTGTCATTTTATCTTCCCATAGGCTCCTTCCAGTGGCACATCATTTTGTATAGAGCTCTGTTGTGAAGCTCATTTCTTAGTGTATATGTAACCATTTCTTGTGTTTAAACATTCATTGGAAAGCTTATCTCGTGTATTTTTTAATCTGAAATATCTCCTTCAAAGTTTATATATTGTGTGAGATATCATTCAAAGAGTGAAGTCCAATGTTTTAGCATACCTGTGTACATAGATAGTCTATTTTGGCCGGTTAATTTTCCCAACCAAAATGCATAGGTCCATTTGAGTTTTGTATTGAGAGCAGCAAGCTATCTAAGGTGTAGCTGTTTTTCCAAGTGTTGGACATACAAGGGTTCACTACATGTTTTCGTTGCACATAGGAGAACTCATTCTCAATAGTTGGTATCAAAGCAAACTTGGTGTTGAAGCTTCATCAATAGATTTGGAGTTAAAGCAAAGCAAAAGAGGAGCTACAAAACAAGGGGGAGTTTCACAAATGTAGGAGAAAAGGACAATATAACTATTCGAGGTAACTCTCAAAGTTTTTGATAGTCTTTAATGGCTAACTTGGGTCAACAAGTAGAGAAATTGGATAAGAATAACTATCCCATGCGAAATTTTAGAACGATGTCGGGAAGATTTGCATCTTCCAGTTGATAACCAGAGGAAATAAAAGCAACTTAATTGGTGAATTCTAAACCTCTTTTTCACTGTTGATCAGTTGTTCTGGATTGAATTAACTACTTTTGAAGTGTTTGCAGGTACAAGAAATGATGAAGAATATGTGTTCATATTAAGGTTACCCTAATTACTCATTTAATGAGTGTTTTAAATTGATACATATAAGACAGATGAGTATATACCCCTAGGGTTTCATAAGTTTATATAAGTTAAGTCAGTAGGATTAATCCAATTGACTTAACTTATCATGGGTTTAGATGATTTATCATGGGTTAGAGATAGGGTTTAGAATGGTTTTAAAGGGTTTTCATGAGTTTTTGATGGATTTTAAGTAGGTTTTCTAGGGTTTTAGAATGTTTTAAAGGTTAAAACAATTAATATCTAATGAAATTAATCTATATCTAAACATTGGTTCATTAACAAAAATTAAAATATGATTTAATTAATTATTTAATCATGTATGTGCAATTAAATCCTAAGGTTTGATTTAATTAAAACTTAAACTAAGGTTAATTTAAATGATTTATTTAATTAAGAAAATTAAGGTAATAGAATAAAAATAATAATTGAAGTGGATAATTAATGAGCGGTGTATGTGAGTGCTGTTTAAAGTGTGGTGTGGGTTAAGTGTGTAACTAAAGTGGTTAAAGTGAATAGTTTCAAAGTGTGGTAGTTGTGAGTGCAAGTTAAAAGAGTGGTAGAAAAAAAATATGCATTTAAAGTGTAAAAAAGGTGTGTACAAAGAGTGGTGAGTGTGAGGGTAATTAAAAGAGAGGTTGTGTGAGAAAAGTTAATTAAAGTGTGGTGAATGTTAATGGGGAAAAGTGAGGATGAGGAAATAAAGTAAAATCAAAGGAATGGTTTACAAATGAGTTGTGTGTGTATATATATGAGTATGCTGTGCTAGTTTCTTCTAATGTTTCTTGCAGGTACTCATTCTCCTTTGTCTTCTTTTCATCTATTCCTTGGTCATTTTCATTATGCTTAATTTAGCTAGTTATCTATTCCGGTAAAGAGAAAACGATGTAGGCGTTGCTATTAACTCTGCAGTAGTATAGAGAGAGAGTCTGTTGAGCGTTATGTGCCTTTTACAGGTCTGTGTGCTGTCCCTTCAATGGCAGATTCGCGACCTGGATGGCCATATCGTGATTCTTCTATGCTTCATCACTATACTATAGTCTCAACTTCTGATGGTTTAATCTCTGGCATTCATCACTGGCAGAGATTAAATTCTCCTTCCCTGGGTAATGTGTGTGTGTATATGTGATGTGTATGTGTGATGTATGTGTGTGAAGTATATATGTGATGTGTATGTGTTATGTGTGATGTGTGTATGTGTGTATGTGATGTGATATATGTGTGTGAAGTGTGTGTATGTGATGTATGTGTGTGTGTGTGATGTGTGTGTGTGTATGTTATGTGTGTATGTGATGGGTAATGTGTGTGTGTGTATGTTATGTGTGTATGTGATGTGTATGTGTGATGTATGTGTGTGTGTGTGATGTGTGTATGTGATGTATGTGTGTGTGTGTGAAGTGTATATGTGTGTGTGTATGTGATGTGCACGTGTGTGTGTGTATGTGATGTGTGTTATGTGTATATGCGTGTATGTGTGTATGATGTGACGTGTGTGTGTGTTTGTATGATGTGTGTGGTTCTCTCCCTCCCTGGCGCTGCGCGCAGCAGCGCACAGAGAGAGAGAGAGAGAGAGAGAGAGAGAGAGAGAGAGAGAGAGAGAGGTAGGCAGGCAGAGAGAGAACGGGGAAGAAAGAGAGAGAGAGAGAGAGAGAGAGAGAGAGAGAAAGAGAGATAGGCAGGCAGAGAGAGAACGAGGAAGAGAGAGAGAGAGAGAGAGAGAGAGAGAGAGAGAAGAGAGAGGTTCCCTCCCTCCTTGGCGCTGCGCACAGCAACGCGCAGAGAGAGAGAGAGAGAGAGAGAGAGAGAGAGAGAGAGAGAGAGAGAGAGAGAGAGAGAGAGAGAGAGAGAGAGAGAGAGAGAGAGAGAGAGAGAGAGAGAGAGAGAAACGGCAGAGAAAGAGAGAGAGAGAGAGAGACAGCAGAGAAAGAGAAAGAAAGAGAGAGAGATAGGCAGACAGAGAGAGGACGGGAAAGAGAGAGAAAGACAGAGATCGGCAGAGAGAGAGAGAGAGAGTCAGAGAGAGAGAAAGAGAGCGAGTTAGAGAGAGATAGAGAGTAAGAGGGTCTATATTATGTTAATTTAAATTTATTTATTTGTTTGTAGGTTAATAAATGATTAAAATTCATTATATGTATTTTTCATATTAAGTGTTTTGATATTAGGTATTTAGCTTATGCATGAAGATATATACATCTATGCATATAAGTATCGAATTATGTTAGAGTATAGTCATGAATGATAATGAATGTTCATGAAAATGAATTTACATCAGTACATATGCATAATAGTGTATAATTATGAGTTAATTTCAACATGCATTGGCATATAAGTGTGTGCATGATTAGTATGCATATTTATATTAAAGACTATGTATATTAAATATGTGTCATAGTATGCATTATATGCATGTGAGATGTATGCATGTATGTATGACTGTGAGTAAGAGTGCATGTGTGCATGAGAGCATACATGTGAGTGATATGTGCATGAGCATGTGAATGAATGCATTTGTATGAGCTAATGAATGTGTGTATGCATGTTAGTTCATATTAATTAATGATACTACATTTGCATGAGTAAATGGATTCCAAAAGGAGTGATGTATTTGAATGGTTATATGTATTTAGAAGTGCATGAAAGTATGTTAGCATGTGTATGCTTTAATGTATGTAAAGTATGGGTTTATGTTCTTATTGATTTCTTGTAATATTACTAATACCTAATGTTTCTTGCAGAAACATTGAAGATTACAATTAATTGAAGTGAAGACAATTGAAGTGAAGCGGCAGCTTAAAGATCCATTTAAACCTTATCTTCCTGATTTAGTCAACTATCCAATTGACTAGACATTTATCCAATTATCTAGACTTTACATTTGTATTAGCTTATTAATTCATTTATTCAAACAGTTTAGCATCATATTGTTTCATTAGTGTTTCCATTACTTTCCTTGATATCTTCTAAGTTAGTTCATGAGTCTGAGCACAGTACTATTGAAAATATTGAAAATGTTCCGCCAACTCTAGACAGACCAGAACCCTCTAGCTTACCTGAAAGTTTAGTAGAAGAACCCATTATGGAAGTTTCAATCTCATATCAGGAAGCTGTTGCTATGTACGAGGCTGCCCGTCCTTACGGTCCATAGCTATTTAAACTATTTAGTTTTAGTCATAGAAATAGGTAATTTAAATGGTTGTGTCATTAGAGCCCTTAATTCCATAAGCATGAGTTTGCTACAGACACCCCGCGTGTGCCGAACGATTTAGGCGGATGACTTGATCCAGCATCCGAGCATCTCTCACGACCCGACATTGGTGAACCCGACGTGAACAAACGGCCTTACAGCTCAGGTATAAATTTTAACTTTTGCATTGCATATACATTCATACGATTTTACATCAGTGCAGCTACGTCTTCATCCTTGGAAGCTGTGGCATTTACGTGAGCTTGCAATCTTCTTGGTGTCGAGGGCTCGTCTGGTGACCTGAGCGCCTCCACGAAGATTGGCAAGTAGGAGAACCTCGTCGCGCCACCCCTTTCATCAACAATTGAAGCACAAAACGTTTTGCACCCATTTTTAGCAAACTATGTATTTAGGTTTTGATTCAAATCAATAAATGTATTGAATTTCACAGAAAGCACTGTTTGAGCCTCATCTTCGAGCAGTTGGTATAATTTCTTTACCCTTACATTCTTGGGTGCAAAATTTTATTTAAGGTTCAATTATTGGTATAGGTTAAAGGCAACTGTTTGTTAATCATAGGTTAAGCGTTAATCATAGCTTTACTTGAAGCATATTGGCATAGTATAAACTTATCAAACTGGACTCTAACGGAATTTCAGAATTAGTAGCTGAACATAAGGAAAGAGTAACAAAAGAAGTTCAGGATATAGTTAGAATTGTTCAAGCTAGGTCAAAACAAACTTCAAAAATGGACGAGCTATTTCAAACCATGATGCACGAGACGCAAGGACAAAAGGTAGTTGAAACGTTATTAAAGGATAAAGGGAAATTTACTGGTATGAATGTTACAAATTATTTAGACACGTTTGAGGAATTAGCTAAGTTACACAGTTTACCTGAAACAAAGTGGAAATCCTATCTTGGACGTCTGGCCATAGGTACTGTAAAAGCTATTATGGATATACATGACAATAAGGAATGGGATGAGTTTAGAAAAGAGCTGCATAAAGAATTCTACTTAGAAGACTACAGTCAACATAGTAGAGAAGGATTTATGAAATGGATTAGTTCACCTAAGCCTCACATTTCGTTAACTCAACTCCATAGTGAATTTATGAAAAGATTCTCTCAATTACCTGAACAGGATAGAGTTGCCCTTACCCCAGATATCATTTTATATTTCCTTAAAATCTTGACTCCAGATATAAGGGTAGAGGTTGAGCGTAGGCTTGAAGAACCGGGAAAGAAATATGGGCTTACAGATGACTGGGGTGTAGTGAAAACTGTAGTTGAGGTGGTTGCTCACATGATCCAACGTAAAAACACTCCTTTATGATTCGATGTCTCAACCATCTTCCAGTTTTCCTCCGATTCAGGCAACTAGGGATACACATATAGATTCAAAAGTTGAGCCTACAACATCCACATCTAGAGTACCAACCAAGTTACAATTTGAGATTTTGTTTAACAAGTTGGACAATATGATGCATATGCACGAGAATATGTCTAAAGAGGTAGCGGCTTTGCAGAATGTGGTGTATGCTTTAAACCTACAAGATAAACCTGCAATGCAAGCTCATCCGACTATTTATCCTCAACCAGTAAATGCTCCAAATCCACCATTAGTAGCTCCGAATCATCCATTAGTACCTCCTAATCCACCTTTTATACCTCCTAATCCTCCAGTTGTACCCCAACCAATTCCTCAACCGATTCCTCAAGCATTTAACCAAAGAAATTTCAATGAAAGGAGAAATGCCAATGTAAGGAGATGTATCTGGTGCGATGCCACAGATCATTTGACTTACACATGTGAAGCACTGAAAGATGCGAAAGAGAAAAGACTTGTAATTGATATTGACAAGCGATTGTGCGACTATAGAACACATTTACCCTTAGCTGCCAATTGGGGAAAGGGAGGGATGCAGAAGCTGTATGAAAACCTTTCTGAGTCTTCGAAATCTGCTTCTGCTGTTAAACTAGAATATGTTGATAGTGACTCTGATTCCGAACAAACAAGGGAAACGAGGAACTACTCAATTGAAGCTTTGATAAAGGCGAGAGATGATATTATGCAGAAAACTGCATGGAACTCTCCTGTCGATCAATTCTCGATATATTCGCATATTGCGAATGTTGAAGAGAAAGAAAGAGGGATGATGAGCAAGATACAAATGATTCAGGTAGACGAATGACTAGAAGTAAGATGAGAGATGAGCTGAAGCCTAAGAAAGTTCAGTTTGAACAAGGCAAAAGTTCTAAAACAAATGAGGAGCGAAGAAAAGAAATTAGGGAGGGTAAGCAACCTGTGTTTAGTGAGCCAATTCAAACATCAGACAAAGTAGAGCAAATTCCTAGAACTGAAACAAAACCTGAAGAGAAACAGAAAGAAACCAAAACGAGTACCGAAAGCTATTCTTATTTCTGAACTTGAACAAAAAGTTGATTCAAAAGAAATATTGTATGACATCTTATTAAACAGTGCAGTAACAATGACTTTAGAACAAATCTTCTCAATAGCAAAATTGAATTTAAGGAAAATTTTATTAAACTAATTAAAAGGAAGAGATTCCCTCTGTCATAAGAGGTAGAGATGCAAGATGTTGCCGATGTAACTCACTTGATTCATGAATCTCTTTCTTTAGACTCAGAGGATGAAGAAGATAATACCTGTAATGTGAACAAAAATTTCTTAGGGCCGATTGTACCAGATGACGAAACAAAAAACTCAGAGAGTGATTTTAGAAAAAGTTTTTGGGCGAGAGGCACACCGGAGATTAAAGTTAACTTAGGAGATCAAAAGAGATCATATTCTGCTTTAGCCCTAATTGACTCTGGGTCTGAAATCAATGTGATTTCGAAAGGTTTATATGATAAGTTTAAATGGCCTATTGATAAAAATCACGGCTGGATAATGCGAACCGCGGACAATGGTTGTGGATCACTCCTAGGAGCATGTGCCAACATACCTCTAATGATAGGTGGAATCTCTGAGACATTCCACTTTTTCATTCAGGACAACTGCTCTTATGAAATTATCTTAGGTCAACCATTTATATGTGAAGCCAGAATGGAGACTAAAGTAATAGATGACGGCTCAGCATACGCAAGAATTAGATCTAAAGATGATCTACAATCGCTCCAAGTTATGATAGTCAGCCCAAACCATGTACGAAATAGGGAGCAAATTAGGAAGATGCCCATCCATTCTCATGAAAAGATACGTGAAGATCATATGCCTCTTCGTGAGTTTGGAACTTATTATGATCAAAATTTTGCCTAGATGCCACTGTTGAGCGAGACAACGGTGGTTCTTGGTTTGATGTCTCGCACCCATCTGTAGATACTTTAGATAGTTTTTCTTTATATTTCCCTTCATCATATTTGCAATTCGGTCATTATAAACAAATTCCTAAAAAAATTATAAAACATTATGAAAAATTTTATAAAGAGAAAGGATTCATTTCATCTGATGAACACATTGAAACCGTAATTGAAACTTTATCTTCAAACTCATTGATTGAAGAACTTCAAAATATTTTGCATGAAAAAGAAAATTTTAGATTTGTACTTTTAAATTCTATTGAAGAATATGATTTGATTATTAAATTTGTCATGAGTAATGAAAAGGAAGCAAAAGTAAATACAAAATACAAAACCGTTGATAAAAAATTAAACCGATTGCCCAATCATTACCACGAGAGAGTGAAGAGAAGTTTAGGAAAGTTACCAATGATCCTTATTTAAGAGAGCACACAAATATAGGTCATACCTTCACAGAAGATACTTTAAAGCTAATCAAGATAGGAAATGATGAAAATTTTTTGTTACCCGAGGAACGTGAACTATTTCAAAGAGTGATTAGAAAGCATGGAAAGGCATTTTCTTTATATTCCCATGAGATAGGTTGTGCAGACCCAAAAATTGTTCCACCAATGATCATCTTTACAGTGCCTCACATTCCATGGAATCTTCGACCCATACCTGTTCCGAAAGCCCATTTACCAGAGTTAATGCGGCTTCTTAAGGAAAAGATTCACATGCGAATTTTAGAGCCATCGTCTGCACCCTACTCAAATAGGTGGTTTACTGTTCCAAAGAAAAATGGCAAGTTACGGTTCGTTCAAGATTTACAACCTGTTAACAAGGTTACTATTAGGAATGTAGGTACTGGGCCCATTGTAGGAGAATTCGCTGAAGCCTTCGCTGGCCATGCCATTTACTCAATGGGAGACTTGTATTCTGGCTACGATCAATTTCAGCTTGCTATTGAAAGTAGAGACATTACGACCATGAAAACTCCTTTAGGCTTAGTTCGCATGTGCACTTTGCCGCAAGGAGCTACTAATTCAGTAGCACATATGATGAACGCCATGAATTCAGTATTACATGACTTCATTCCTAATATAACCATGCCATTTATTGATGACATTCCTATTAAAGGATGTATTGAGAATGTGAAAGATGAAACTTTAGATTCCTCTGGCTGCAGGAAGTTTGTAGTAGATCATATCTCTGACTGTGAAAGGATTTTCCAGAGATTTGAAGAGGTTGGTCTCACATTCTCCATTGAGAAATCTGTTTTTTGGTGTCAATGAGGTACTTATAGTTGGGCATTTATGTGGACATTACGGTCGGAGGCCATATCCACCTAAAGTCGACGCTATAAACAAGATTTCTGAAACCTGTAGTAATATTAGTGAGGTAAGACGATTTCTTGGTGCTTGTGTGTTTTATGCCATTTGGATCCCACACTATGCACATGTTGCAAACTGTCTTTATGCTTTACTAAGGAAGAATCGAAAGTTTCTTTGGACTGAAGAACACTCAAAAGCTATGAAAAAGTTAAAGAAATTACTTCTTGAAGCTCCTATTTTAAAGCGAGTAGATTATACTGATCAAAAGCCTATCATTTTAACTGTTGATACGAGCCCTATAGGAATAGGATGGGTTATTGGTCAGGACGATGAAGAGGGCAATAGGTATGCTGTGAGATTTGGAGCAAAGATTTTACACGATACACAAAGAAATTATCCGCAAATTAAACGAGAACTATGGGGTTTAGTCACGGCATTAAAATCCGATAAAGAATATTTTATAGGTGCAAATGTAATAGTTGAGACAGATTGTCTACCTCTGATTGGAATGATTACAAACTGTTCATCACCCGACATTGCCATGCTTAGATGGATTTCATACATCAAGTTTATAAATCCTGTTTTGATACATATTGCAGGTAAATCTAATCCTGTGGCTGATATGCTTTCTCGAGCTAGATTTGATAATGAGGAAGAAACAGAATTAGAAATAAATGCAATTAATTATGATTCTAAAGCATACGCATATGAACAGTTTAATATTGAAGAATACGAAGGAGAGTGGCAGGATATTGGAAAGTATTTAAGTACTTTGGTTAGGGCACCTTCATGGTCTTCAAATAGATTTCGGGATATTAGGAAAAGAGCTTACAACTTTTTTCTGAAAGAAGGTTTAATTTGGAGACATGCTAGGGGAAAAATTAGATTGCCACAACGAGTACTAGGTACTAAGGATCTTCAGTTACAAGTCATGAAGAGTATGCATGATACTTTATGGGCAGGACATAAAGGTTTTGTAGCTACGTATGAAAAATTAGAGAAGGATACTAGTGGCCAGGGATTTATGTTACTGTTAAAAATTATGTGAATTCATGTGACGTATGTCAGATTCATTCCTCAGTCAAACATAGGGATCCGTTGCATCCTACCTATCCACCATGCATCCATTATAAATGGGTTGTAGACTTAGTTACCATGCCCAAAGGTATCAATAAGATGAGATATATAGTCTTGGCACGTGAAGATCTTACGAATCATGTAGAAGGCCGAGCTTTAAGATCTAAGACAACCTTGAATGTATGCAAATTTCTTCTTGAGGATGTCATTTCACGATTTGGTTATGTAGAAAAGGTAGTGGCTGATAGGGGAGAGTTAGATGCAGGCTAGAGAATTCTTTGCTAGGCATGGAATTCGCTTAGCCCTTACTACTACTTACAACCCTGAAGCTAATGGGAAGATTGAGCGAGGGCATTCTCCTATTATTAAAGCAATTTCCAAAGCTTGTAAATTAAATGGAGAAATTAAGAATTGGCCAACTTATCTGCCATTTGCGTTGTGGGCCGATAGAATGACCTGCACTAGAACGACGGGGTATATGCCGGCAGAGTTGATGTATTGCCAGAAACCAATTTTCCCTGTGCATACGCAAATTCTTACTTGGACTACGTTACCATGGGAAGATAATTTGTCGACAGAAGATTTGTTAGCTCTGCGAATCCAGCAACTAGAGCAAGGGAATGAACGTTTAGAAGAGGCTATAGTTAAACTAAAAGTTTCTCGATTGAAAAACAAGAAGTATTTTGATAAATCACATAGGTTAAGGCCAAAGCCGATTTATGTTAATGATTGGGTTTTACTGTATGATAGTACGTTTGATTCTCAGTATGATGCCCGTAGAAAACTAAAAAGACGTTGGTTTGGACCTTATGTGGTAGTCAAAACCTATGAAAACAGAACGTATGCCTTACGCGAATTAGATGGTACTCCTCTTAAAAACTTAATTGCTGGCAAAAGAATTAAATTATTTAAACAAAGAGATGATGAAATGTATGAAGTAATGTTTGATGATGAGCATGATTAATTATGTATGAATGAATTTCTTTAGTGTGGGTTTCTTTTGCAGGAAAACCAAGAGAAGATTTGAATATGAAATTTATTAATTTTGCGTGTCTAGCTGTTGCTGGTTGAGTTTTAACAGGTCTTTGAAGAACAAATTAAGATGCATAAAGATGAGCAAATTGAAGATGAAGCAGATTGAAGATAAAATTGATTTTAGGTCGTATTTTTCTTTGTCTTAAAATTTTGTTTTACGTATTTTTATTTGCATTCATATAAAAACTAATTGATAAAATCTGGAATGAAGAATATTAATTTATAAAGGACTCTATTTAACCATATTAGGAAAATAGACATAATTTATATTTCTACATTTATAGATTAAGTGAGATTTGTTAAAAATAGAAGGATTTGTAGTTCATTTAGATAACGAAAGTAGTTGTATATATGTAGGAGCATATTGTTGCATGATACATGTCTGTGAAAACCTAGATCTTTCTTGTCCATGCAGCTAGATCCTTAGCTCGAATTAAGGGGTTAAGCCTTTCCCCTTTTAAAACAAAAAAGTAGCGGAAAAAAAAAAAAAAAGAATATTGACATGGAAGTTATACCTTCTTCCACCCCAAAAAGGTATTTACATTTATTATTGACATGAAGTTTACATCATATGTATATGAAGAAACTAGTTGTGAAAAAACACATCTAGTGATTAAAATTGGGCATACAAGGCAGCTGTCTCTCCAAGTAGATTTAGTAGATTTCTTTGGCATGCTTGATTGTTCATATGTGAATGCATATATATGACGAAACCTGCATTTGAATGAATGAAAATGAATTCTGTTTTATAATCTTTACATAGTTTATAAATGGATGAAATGTAAATTAATGTTTGTTGACTGAACAGGTTACTAGCTTACCTTTATACTTTAATATGTTTTCATTACCAGATATAATTTAAATAAACTTCATGTGCATGTTGAAAAGATTAAAAATTTGATAAGTTAAAGATGTTTATAAAAAGAATTGATGCTTTTCTATGATTTAATTTCAGGATAATCATTCAAAATGCCGCTTCCCTTAATCTGCAAGTTGGCCCATCGAGGACGATGTGCAGGTTTGGTGGCGGTGGATGTCGGGAAGATTTGCATCTTCCAGTGATAACCAGAGGAAATAAAAGCAACTTAATTGGTGAATTCTAAACCTCTTTTTCACTGTTGATTAGTTGTTCTGGATTGAATTAACTACTTTTGAAGTGTTTGCAGGTACAAGAAATGATGAAGAATATGTGTTCATATTAAGGTTACCCTAATTACTCATTTAATGAGTGTTTTAAATTGATACATATAAGACAGATGAGTATATACCCCTAGGGTTTCATAAGTTTATATAAGTTAAGTCAGTAGGATTAATCCAAAGGATCTTAAATGATTCCATTGGGTTAATGTTAAGGGTTTAGATGATTATCATGGGTTAGAGATAGGGTTTAGAAGGGTTTTTAAAGGGTTTTCATGAGTTTTTGATGGATTTTAAGTAGGTTTTCTAGGGTTTTAGAATGTTTTAAAGGTTAAAACAATTAATATTTAATGAAATTAATCTATATCTAAACATTGGTTCATTAACAAAAATTAAAATATGATTTAATTAATTATTTAATCATGTATGTGCAATTAAATCCTAAGGTTTGATTTAATTAAAACTTAAACTAAGGTTAATTTAAATGATTTATTTAATAAAGAAAATTAAGGTAATAGAATAAAAATAATAATTGAAGTGGATAATTAATGAGCGGTGTATGTGAGTGCTGTTTAAAGTGTGGTGTGGGTTAAGTGTGTAACTAAAGTGGTTAAAGTGAATAGTTTCAAAGTGTGGTAGTTGTGAGTGCAAGTTAAAAGAGTGGTAGAAAAAAATATGCATTTAAAGTGTAAAAAAGGTGTGTACAAAGAGTTGTGAGTGTGAGGGTAATTAAAAGAGGTTGTGTGAGAAAAGTTAATTAAAGTGTGGTGAATGTTAATGGGGAAAAGTGAGGATGAGGAAATAAAGTAAAATCAAAGGAATGGTTTACAAATGAGTTGTGTGTGTATATATATGAGTATGATGTGCTAGTTTCTTCTAATGTTTCTTGCAGGTACTCATTCTCCTTTGTCTTCTTTTCATCTATTCCTTGGTCATTTTCATTATGCTTAGTTTAGCTAGTTATCTATTCCGGTGGAGAGAAAACGATGTAGGCGTTGCTATTAACTCTGCAGTAGTATAGAGAGAGAGTCTGTTGAGCGTTGTGTGCCTTTTAGAGGTCTGTGTGCTGTCCCTTCAATGGCAGATTCGCGACCTGGATGGCCATATCATGATTCTTCTATGCTTCATCACTATACTATACTCTCAACTTCTGATGGTTTAATCTCTGGCATTCATCACTGGCAGAGATTAAATTCTCCTTCCCTGGCTAATGTGTGTGTGTATATGTGATGTGTATGTGTGATGTATGTGTGTGAAGTATATATGTGATGTGTATGTGTTATGTGTGATGTGTGTATGTGTGTATGTGATGTGATGTATGTGTGTGAAGTGTGTGTATGTGATGTATGTGTGTGTGTGTGATGTGTGTGTGTGTGTATGTTATGTGTGTATGTGATGGGTAATGTGTGTGTGTATGTTATGTGTGTATGTGATGTGTATGTGTGATGTATGTGTGTGTGTGATGTGTGTATGTGATGTATGTGTGTGTGTGTGAAGTGTATATGTGTGTGTGTATGTGATGTGCACGTGTGTGTGTGTATGTGATGTGTGTTATGTGTATGTGTGTGTATGTGTGTATGATGTGACGTGTGTGTGTGTTTGTATGATGTGTGTGGTTCTCTCCCTCCCTGGCGCTGCGCGCAGCAGCGCGCAGAGAGAGAGAGAGAGAGAGAGAGAGAGAGAGAGAGAGAGAGAGAGAGAGAGAGAGACTGAGAGAGAGAGAGAGAGAGAGAGAGGTAGGCAGGCAGAGAGAGAACGGGGAAGAAAGAGAGAGAGAGAGAGAGAGAGAGAGATAGAGAGAGAGAGAAAGAGAGATAGGCAGGCAGAGAGAGAACGGGGAAGAGAGAGAGAGAGAGAGAGAGAGAGAGAGAGAGAAGAGAGGTTCCCTCCCTCCCCTGGCGCTGCGCGCAGCAGCGCACAGAGAGAGAGAGAGAGAGAGAGAGAGAGAGAGAGAGAGAGAGAGAGAGAGAGAGAGAGAGAGAGAGAGAGAGAGAGAGAGAGAGAGAGAGAGAGAGAGCAGAGAAAGAGAGAGAGAGAGAGAGACGGCAGAGAAAGAGAGAGAGAGAGAGAGAGACGGCAGAGAAAGAGAGAGAGAGAGAGAGAAGAGAGAGAGAGGAGAGAGAGAGAAGAGCGAGAGAGGAGAGAGAGAGAGAGAGAGAGGAGAGAGAGAGAGAGAGAGAGAGAGAGAGAGAGAAGAGAGAGGTTCCCTCCCTCCTGGCGCTGCGCGCAGCAGCACGAGAGAGAGAGAGAGAGAGAGAGAGAGAGAGAGAGAGAGAGAGAGAGAGAGAGAGAGAGAGAGAGAGAGAGAGAGAGAGAGAGCAGAGAAAGAGAAAGAAAGAGAGAGAGATAGGCAGACAGAGAGAGGACGGGAAAGAGAGAGAAAGACAGAGATCGGCAGAGAGAGAGAGAGAGTCAGAGAGAGAGAAAGAGAGCGAGTTAGAGAGAGATAGAGAGTAAGAGGGTCTATATTATGTTAATTTAAATTTATTTATTTGTTTGTAGATTAATAAATGATTAAAATTCATTATATGTATTTTTCATATTAAGTGTTTTGATATTAGGTATTTAGCTTATGCATGAAGATATATACATCTATGTATAAGTATCGAATTATGTTAGAGTATAGTCATGAATGATAATGAATGTTCATGAAAATGAATATA
>MU263071.1:0-42500 GCA_020310875.1 Ceratopteris richardii | reverse complement strand
TTGAGAGAGTTTTGAGTAGACTAACAGAGAACTCAGAGATGGACAATGTGAATGTATGTATTAAAAAACACTTGTATACAACTCCATTGGCATGAATATCATTGCCAAATGGTATAGAGAGGTGTGAGATTGAGTGTAGACCTCACACACACTCAGAAATTAGTAATGCTAGGCTCGGGAGTGCTCTCTCTTGCCCGCAACTTTTCATGTCCATTTTTATAAGAGATGACTAATTCAAATTCAAACTTTTGGCTCCCTATGATCAAGGTCCTAAATGCTTGGAGATATTCTTTCAATCAAACAACTAATTTTTCCACGAATCCTTTTGGTAGGTGATTACAAGAGATTCCAAATCAATTTGACTTTTATAATGAGGTAAAGTGGTAATTAACCACTAGCATATGTTCCTATGCTTCTTCATGTATGTATAGACTTCAATGCTTCCTTTGAGCCAAATGTATAGGCTTGTAATTTACACCAAGAGCTCCCCCTCAAGACAAACATTTTGGTTTAAGTCTTCATCTTCAATCTTCAAGTATATCCTACAATCCAATCATGGATTTGAACTTGCAAAGTTTGGTTCCATCCAAAGCTTTAGTCAACAAATCTGCACATTGCATGTTGGTTGATACATAGGTAAGTTGAATGTCCTTTCTTATCAATTTCTCTCTCACATAATGGTAATGGACCTCTATGTGTTTAGTCCTAGCATGATAAATAGGATTAGCTGCAAGATGAAGAGAACTTGTATTATCTCCAAAGATTATTGGAGACCTAGTAAATAATCCCAATTTTGTATACAAAAGCTTAATCCATATTGCTTCTTGTGTGGCATTAGCTAGTCCTCTATAGTCTGCCTCTGTGGAAGACAAAGCAACAGTAGGTTGCTTCTTTGAAGACCATGAAATTGGTTTGTCACCTGCAAAAGAAATATATCCAGAAGTGCTTCTCCTATCATCCTTGCATCCTACCCAATCTGCATCTGAATAAATTTTGATATCAATATCTGAAGTGTAAGGGAAATACAAACCATGGTTCTGTGTACCCTTGAGATACTTCAAGATTCTCTTGGTAGCCACTAAGTGAGGTATCCTTGGCGTGTGCATAAATTGACTTAGCACACTAACTCCATATGCAATATCTATCCTTGTTAAGGTAGCATAGTTCAAGCTACCCACCATACTTTGATAACTTGTAATGTCATTGACTTCATCACCTTCATGGGCACTTAGCTTTAGGTTTACCTCCATTGGAGTGCTTGCTACTTTGGCATCCTGCAAATGAAACTTCTTCAACATGTCCCGTATATACTTTTTCTGAGTGATGTATATCCCTGAATTAGTGTAGACTAACTCAAGTCCCAAAAAATACTTCAATAGACCAAGATCATTGATCTTGAATTCCTTCATCATTTGACTTTTGATATATCTGATTCCATTGACATCATTACCTGTAATGATGATGTCATCAACATAAACACAAAGGTATATTACCTCTGAATTACTTCTCTTAATGAACAGAGAAGTATCTGCCTTGCTCATCACAAATCCTTGGTCTTGGAGGTATGTAGTTAACCTGTAATTCCACGCCCTAGGTGCCTGCGCCTTTTTTAATTTGCAAACATATGTTACCTTCTTGGGGTCTTCATAGCCAGGAGGTTGTGACATATATACCTCCTCTGAAATCCATCCATTCAAGAAAGCATTCTTGACATCCAATTGGTACATATTCCAATTTTTTGATGCAGCCACACTTACCAACACTCTGATTGTTGGCATCTTGGCCACATGTGAGAATGTCTCCTCATAGTCAATGCCTTGGGTTTGTGCAAAATCCTTGGCTACCAATGTGGCTTTGTACCTATTGATTGTGCCATCAGAGTTTCTTTTAAGCTTATAGATCCATCTGGATCCTATTACCTTCATTGAGTCCTTCTTAGGTACTAACTCCCATGTGTCACTTTCTTTGAGAGCATCAATCTCCTCATCCATAGCTTCTTTCCATTATGATTTGGTTATTGCTTCTTCATATGATCCTGGTTCTTCATTTGACAAATCTTTGGCAAGATAAACAAAATGTTTAGTAACAAGAGATGTATCATACCCGTATCTGATAGGTTTCTTGCTTTCTATTTGTGATCTTCTAAATGGTTGAGTTGAGGATTCAGGTATGTCTTCAAGCTTCTTCATCTTCATTTTGCCTTTGGACTTCCATGCCTTGAATTCTTCAAGATTGATAGTGTCTTCATCATCTAAACTTGAGGCTTCATTCTGAGTAGGTTCCTCCTTTGCAAGACTTGGAATTTCCTCTTCCAAATCATAGGGTAATTTGACCTTCCTGCATTCATTCTCATGCCAAGAATCATTTTCATCAAAGACAACATCTCGGCTAATCATAAATCCCTTATTGATAGGATTATAAAACCTGTAACCTTTTTTATTTAAATCATACCCAATAAAGATGCATTTTTCAGCCTTTGGGTCTAGCTTACCTCTTATCTGAGAAGGAATGTGTACATATGCTACACATCCAAATATTTTCCAATTGTCAAGTGAAGGTCTCTTACCATGCCATGCTTCATAGGGTGTCATGCCATCAAGAGACTTAGATGGTAACCTGTTTATGAGGTAAGTGGCACTAGAAACACTCTCTGCCCATAGATAGTTAGGTAACTTTTTATCATTAAGCATAGATATAGCTGTCTCAACAATTAATCTATTTCTTCTCTCAGCTACCCCATTCTGTTTAGGAGAATACCTTGTGGTTATCTCTCTTTTGATGCCTCTATCTTGCAAGAAGTCTTCAAATTCATTGGAGAAGTACTCACCTCCTCCATCTGACCTTAGCCTCTTCAAATTCCTTCCTGTCTAATTTTCAACTAATGCAAGATATTTTTTAAAGCAATTAAATACCTCATCCTTGTGCTTCATGAAGTATAATACAGTCCATCTGCTATAATCATCAATGAAAGACACATAGTACCTTGATCCTGAGACTGAGGGGTCTTCACTTGGTCCCCATACATCTGTGTGTACAAGCTCTAGGTAGTCTTCATGCATGTATCCTTTCTTTGAGAAGAGTAACCTGTGAGACTACCCAAATTGACAAGCACCACACTTATAAATCATATGTTGCTTGGATACATTAGGTATCCCAAGCACACATTGATCCCTGCACATTTGTTTCAAGGTTCTTTCTCCTATGTGCCCTAACCTTTTGTGCCAAATCTCAAGCTCTGAAAGTGTTTGATCTTTATAATTGTGCAATATTCTTTGTATCTTCCAACTCAAAAGTGAAAAGTCTACCTGATTTTTCTCCTTTAGCAATCCTCTTGAACCCATGTCTTGGATCCTCCACATATGCTCCATATTGGTTGAATCTCACCTGCAAAACTTTCTCCACAATCTGACCAACACTCATCAAATTATTGGTAATGGTTGGTACATAGAGTACCCTGCTCAAAAAATTCTGATTTCCATCACAAGTCTTAACATTTGCAACTTTAACTACTGAATGCTTTGTATCATCACCTGTTTGAACTTGATGCTTACCTTTTGATTCCTCAAGATCAGAGAGTAATGCTACATTGCCAGCCACATGATTTGAACATCCTGAGTCAATGTAGAATAGGTGGTCATCATTTGTACCTGATTTTGAAGTCATGTTCATGATTAGAAGAGAGTCATCTTGCTCCTCTATATAGTTGTTGTAATCCTTCCTGGATTTGAATCCTCCTTGGTAGTTGCCATTGTAATTATTGTTGTAGTTTTTGTTGTAATTATTGTTGTAGCCTTGGTGATGGTTGAATCTACCTCTTGACTGTGAGTAGCCATCTCTTTGGTATCCTCTTCCTCTCTGATTCTTGTAATTCCTAAAACACTCATCTGTAGTATGATTTGATAAACCACAAATGTTGCATGGTCAGGAGTTATAAGATCTCCCCCTACCTGGCTTATCTCCTCTGCCCCTTCCTCTTGAAGATCTACCTCTCCCTGCATAGTTGGCTTGAGAGGTTGATCCTTCATCTTCCACCTTCTTGCTCTTTCCTTTATCTTTAGACTTCTTATCAGTGTATAGGGCAGAAGAGTTATTACCTTTGGATGTGTCTCCATTTTTGTTGAGCTTTGCTTCATGATTAAACAATTGTCCCATGAGAGTTGTAAGATCTGGAGTGTGCATGTCCATGTAAAGATCCATGGTAGTGGTGAAGCTTTCCCATTTGTCATCAGCCTTGATCCCATTGATCACTTGCCTTACAATCTGTTCTTCTTCAATCTCTTCTCCTATGCTTGCTAACTGATCTGCTACATCTTTAATCTTGGTCACAAATTCTGAAACAGCTTGCTTAGGTTGCTTCCTTAGTGTTGTGAATTCAATCCACAATTGATTTTACCTAGCCCTTGTGTTGGAGGAAAAATATGATGACAAGGTTTCCCAAGTCTCTTGGGATGTCTTGCAATTTCTAATATGTGGCAAAAGAAAATCAGATATAGAGTTGAGTAAATAAGACCTTGCCAATGCATCCTTAGCACACCATGTGTTGAGCTTTTCATGTTCTTCCTTGGTTGGTAATCCTCTTGCTTTGAATGAGGGAAATTCCTCATGTCCTGAGATGTATCCATAGAGACTCCTTCCTTGTAAGTAGGTCTTCATCCTTATAGACCATGCTTGATAGTTGTTCCTGTCCAATTTGTCAATAAATGAAGGAAAACCATCTCCCATTTTACCTTAGTTTGCTCTGATACCACTGTTCGGATAGATGGATGGATGCTCCATGAGACTGAGTAGGTACTGCTAAACCTGCTTTGTACCAGCCCTCTTTTGCTTCAGAGTTGATAACTAGACCTTCTTAGCTTCCCAATGACACCATAAAATAACCTATGTACTTTGGAAATGATGTGTGTAATGATTGAATCAAAACAGATAACTTTGGAAGTGACAAACTCAAGAAAACCTTCTATTTTTGTCTTGACACCTGCTGGGTATTTTGCTCAATATGACTAGCACAGTAGCAATTGGAAAAATTCCTTTTTAGGGGTACCTAATTAGCTTAGTAAGCTACCTAGTCCAAGTGGGGAAGAAGGAAACACCTATCTTCCCATTACCCATTAGGGGTACACAACCAAGGTATTTCTAGACTCAGGTGCCAGAGTTGCAATTGCAACCACTTCCCTATGGAAGCGTTGGGATAAACCAGCACTCAGGCCAACGAGAATGAAATTGCAAATGGCTGACAGTCACATAGAGAGACCCTTAGGGCTGTTAGAAGGAATAACTCTCACTACTTGTGGTGTAGAGTTTGAGCATACTTTTGCTATATGTGATTTTAGCAAGAACCATGCCTATGAGATGATTTTGGGAAGACCATTTATGCAACATTTGCAAGTCGTACAGGATTGGGGAACCAATTCCTTGTATTTGCAACACTTAGGTGTCATGACCAAAGTGAATCTCAAAGATTACTCTCATAGGGATGTACCCCCCATTCAATGGAACCCCATCCATAGAGCCAGAGATGATACTGAGTCGGTGCATTCCATAGGATCAGGATCCTCATGGATGCATGAAGACACCCACTTATGGATGTGCAAAGTAATAGTAGAAGAGGAGAAGAGAGAAAAAGCCAGAAAGGTAGGTGCGAAAGAAACCCATAGATCAATTCAAGACCCATCCTATGCACCTATAGTATTCCCGGATGAAGAATTTGAACCTCATGGTTGGGTAGAAATTTTGGCAACCATGGATGTAGCCATCAATGAGGAACAATGGACACCCCACTGTGATGAGGATGGCTATGACATTTCAGTCTTCTCCATAGAGCCAATCATGGGAGATTCGGTTTTAGAAGAATGCGAACCTAGCCCTGATGCATTTGAGGATGCGAGCGACTCCGATCTAGAGTCAATCATTATGGACCCACCTTTTGCATCAGATGAAGAATACTTCTATGAACTAGAATTTCAACCCGAGAGACACAAAGAGCTTACAAATGATGTAAGGTTAGCCACACAAGTGACCCCTAAGGATGAAGGAAAGAAAAGAAAGAAGAGAGAAGTCAGACCAGAAGAAGAAGAATCTTAGTTTGAGGTCCCTGAAAATTTTAAGAAGTATGAAATAGATGATAGGAGAGTCATGATAAGAATGCCTAAACGTGAGGCTCAATCAGGAGAGGCCTATGATAACAAAGAAACCACCAAGAAAATAGTTATAGCCATACGATCTTCCTCAATCTGTAAAAGATATTTACTCCTGTGTTTAACCGATAACTCAGACGACATCTTCTCTGCCGTAATCCGTAAACTTGGAACTACAAATTCCATAGGTACTACTGCCTCCAATCCATATACCAATCGAAAAGGTGTCATACCTGTTGTTACTTTAAATCCTATTCTGAATGACCACAAGGCTGAATCAAGAAACAAATCCCAATTTTTCTGATTTTCATGCACTAATTTTTTAAGAATACGCATTAAAGTTTAATTCGTACTTTCTGCCTGCCCATTGGCTTGAGGATGATAGGCTGTAGTCTTTTTATGCAAGATTAAATGAATCCTTGTTAACTCTGAAATCACCTCATTCAGGAAATGAGTACCTCTGTCACTCACTAACTCAATCGGACACCCAAACCTGGTCATAATATTACGATAAAGAAATTTGGCCATACTTGCTGCCTTATTATCCTTTAATGCCACTACTTCCACCCATTTCGTACAATAATCTGTTGCCACCAATATATATCTATTACCCCACTGAGTGGTAGGTTTAATAGGTCCCACAAAATCCATGCCCCATTTTTGGAAAGGATCTAGTGGTAATACCGGATGATCCGTCATCCGGTCTGAATTATTAGGTTGGCCTAACCTTTGGCAAATCACACATCCTTTAGCATACTCATGCACATCTTTTAACACCGTCGGCCACCACAACCCAGCTTGTAATACCTTCTTGCCTGTAATATCGCCTGACAAATGACCTCTTGCTGAACCTGAATGTGCTTCCTCTAAGACAGCTCTTTGTTCTAAATCTGGTACACACCTCCTTATAACTTGATCCACCCCCTTCTTGTATAATGCCCCTGCAAAACCAAATACGGCCTACTTTTAAGAGCAAACATCCTCCTCTGATCAGGTGTAAAATACTGTGATAATGCACCCTCCGTCAGGAAAATTAATAATTGATCATAAGGTTCAGCTTCCGTTCCTAAATTAACCTCTTGAAGCTCCTCCTCCTTCACCCGCATAGAACCTGTATACTTCTGATCATACATCTTCTCCGCCTACGCAATTATCTCTTCCTCCTATCGTTCCATCTCTTTCTGCACCGGAATGTCTATACGTTGATCAAATATCTTTTGTAACTGGGCACCTGCCACCTGTTCACCAGGAACTGGCCCGTCTGTATTTGGCCCACTACTATGATCCTTACTTAACACTCCTGCAACATCGACTTCTAATACCGGCACCACCGTTGGGTTTGCTTGCAAAAACGTTTCCTCTTCATCATCTTCAATCTCCTCTGCTAAATTAATGTTCTGAGCCATAAGTGGTTTCTCCTGTACCAACATATTTTTCCATCCACGCATAGGAATCGTCAGTTGCTTTTTACCTTTGGTAATCATTACTACATTCAAACCCCAATCCTGCTTGACTTTGGCGAGCCGAAACCAAGATCTCCCTAACAACATTTCATACGGATACGCGGACTAAGACATTCGGATAACCACAAAATTGACCATAAATGTCATGCCGGAAATGATAATTTGTTGTTGCTTCAGAATGCCAACCGGCTGTACTCGTGTTTGATCCGCCATCTTTACCTGAAAAGGTGCTGGAGCCAATACCCCTCTACCCATTTCAATAAAAATATGCTCAGGTAATATGTTTACTCCTGATCCTCCATCAAGCAACACTTCGGCAAATCGCCGCTGGTTATACTGCACCTGAATTACTGGCACTACAAAATCCACATCTGCTGGATCAATACTGTTGGCCGAAATTGAAGGGATCAACCTAACTTCGGGCTCTGCATGATATCCAAGTAGCTTTTTCAACAATTTATCCCAAAACACAGGTACCAAAGATAACAGTTGATCCAAAGACAACTGTAACGGTGAGTACGCATCAAATTAAGTACAAAAACATGTTGATTTTTCCCTTAGATGCACGTCCATTTGCACCAATCTCGATTGTAAAATGCATGATGAAATCTGTGAGCAAAGTCTAAGTCTAGGAGATAAAAACCTCTTCATCAAAAGCTCTTATCCCTTATGCACCATAATTTTGAAAATGCACTTAAAGTATGCATGTGGTAGGGTCACACTACAAGACCATGCATCTAGGCACGATCTGATCAATACCCATGCACATATGAGAGACTGTAAGGATGAATGTATAATCACATTGCTATGTATGTGAGTGAGTGCACAAGCCTCACCATCCGAAACCTTTTTTCTTTATTGATTGCACCATTAATTTTATACATGCATTTTAAAGTATGCATTTATAGGGCTAACTACACAGCCCTGCATAAGGCACTTTGATTTTAAAACCCATGCACATATTATGTTATGAAATTGACTTTTATCATTAAGCAAAAAAGAGGTCTTCGTTTGGCGCATCCGGAGGAAGCACAGGTTTGGTGGGGGTGGATGTCAGAGAGATTTCTCCCTCCCCACTCAAATCATAATGAAAAAAGCACATGCAGCAGCTAAGAGATTTGTACAGGGAGAGAAACTTACCGATGAATGCAGAGCCTCTTATTCAGAACATAGGTGATCATAGAAATTATGGGGCATTGATGCAAGTTGTGTAATCCCCTCAAAATTTTCGGCCTTGAGTCATTGCAGTAAATGTTATTGTTTTCCCTTTGCACAATGAAGATTTTAAATATTTATCCATGTGGAAGAATGGGTTTATTTATCTTGCTCACGTCATGAATTTTATACTATCTGAGTCTGCACAACAAAGTGAAACACACCTCAACAACCCCGTACGTTCTTTTGGGAGATGCTCTAAAAAAAATAAAAATAGAGTGTTTTTTTTTCGTTGAAAAAGAGAGGTGTATATGGAAAGAGACGGCATGCAACGAACGGGATTTTTTTTGGAAAAAAAAGTGGTGCTGCAGATTTGGAGGTTGCTCTGTTGCGCTCACGGAAAGGGATGGCCATGTGTTGATGGGAATGGAGTTCTGCATGAGAAAGAGAAAGACGGAAGGAGCACACGCGGAAAAAGAGGGGGTTCTTATCAGAGCGCAAGAAGACCAAAATATTGGCTGAGCTGTGTCTTGCAGGGATGGATATTCACTGGATCATCCGTCACCAATCGGAAGGAAGCAACAAAGACAAGGGAGGTGCATAATTCTGCTAGATGAGTATGCATATTTCTGACACATATGAAAGGAAAGAGCACGCAGATTCATGAAAAGATCGACAATTTTGCCTGAGAGAAAAGCAAAGTTGAAGGGGATTTTATACATCTGATCTGGAGGAAAAGCGAAGAGCCACTCTACATTTATGTCGGAGACCATCAATCTCTTAGATACGTTAATGTTCCGACAGCTACTACTGACTCCTCCATCATGATTCAATGCTATTTAATTGTCTCTCACTATGGGTTTGAAGGAAGACAATATCTGATGACTTGCTGATGCGTTAATACTCTGAAGATTGTTCCTGGATTATCTTAAGTACTCAGGGATGACCTGAAGTACCTAAAGGCTGGGCAAAATTAAAGCTATCAGCCATCCGTCATAGATTTTGGTTCTCAGACGCTCATCCATCATCACTCTGATGCCCTGAGTACATCTGAAAACAAGGGACTCTGCACTCTTCCACCATCTCTGTTCTGATGCTTAGACCATTAAAGCAGAATAGAGATCTGGTAGAGGAGATATCAAGTTGCTATTCGCATTACTGGAAAAGATCGATTATGATCTAATCTGATGTGCGCTGGAGAAGAAGAAGGAGAGAAAGCTTCTGACGTTGGGGGAATACCATTGAACTCCTGTGCCCACAAGAGGTGGAGCTTCAAACAGATTGAAGTAGGATTGTCTATCACAAAGCCTGACAAGGGAGAGCGCTAACAGAAATCTGACTGGAACGGCTACATGTATTAAGAGAGAAGGCGGACTTCGTTGCTGATTATGAAAGATGTGTACGCAGAAAAATGAAAACATCTTCAGAGAAGCTACACGAGCAAAAGTTCAGAGGACGATTGATGTTTTGCTGCTGATTATTGGAACTCATGTATGAATTTTGAAGGCGATTACGGCTTTGGAACGAATTGTGTTCAGAGAAGATGGCGAAGTTTCACTCTGTCAATTGTCAAAAACTACGCTTGTTGAAAGGTTGAACAGGAGCAAAGTGGCCATTAGAAAACGGAGCAAACTTACTTTTACAGACACATTCCTGAGGTGCTAACCTATCAGCTAGCATGTTGAGGACGGAAGAGCATGAATCTGGTGGAGTAAGATATAATTTCAATCTTCTGCATTTTATTTTCTAAGTTCCTCTTATTATCATTTGATATTTAACGTCAATTGATTCGAACGTCAACTCTTTATACACGATTCATGATAAGATATTTGCACGAGTTCGCAATCAGAGAGAGCCATCGACTCTCAATTCTACAGGTGTTTGCTCCGTTAATCTTAGGGATTTCATAAACTTGCAACTCCTTTGTTTTTTTTAATTGCTGTAGAAACCATTATAGATAAATTACATTGGTGTTCCATAATCGATTTTGCCTCTTGTTGACAACGGTGATACCTAATGATGAATAGTGTTTTGAATCCTGATTAGTACCATGGAAGTTAGTGTAACAACAATAATATTGAATGCTATTCTCTGAGAATGAATACTTATGTGGGATTGTCCGCAATACGATTTTGTTATGCTTTGATGGGTCAAACAATAAGTTAAAATATGGACCATTCGAATTAGCTATAGCGATCATCACTCGAATTCAACATATTAATTTTACTAAGTTCATAACGAAAACTTTGAATGGAAGCGATAAATTATTACATATAATTGTTGAACTATGAAAACGTTGGATTCTAGTAACACTAAGTCAAGATTTCAAATTTAACATCTTCACTACAATTATGGTTTCTTATAGTTAACAAAACCACAAAAATTATTCTTGATAGGACTTCCTTTGCATCTTGAGAATGAACATTTTATTTTGAAAGTATTGATTTACCACTGTTAGATAAAACATTCTTAATCAATAAATGAGTGTTGGAGTTGAAGCTTTGAGGTTTCATAAGTTAAGTTTCCTTCACCTGAGATTGTTTTAAGCACCCCGCAGATGTCGTACTTTTATGTATTTGATTGTTTAACCTTTCAATGTTCTCTTTTAAACTTGTAATGTCATGACCAATGGTTTTGAATGATGAAATTTCTTTTACATGATTTGCTAATGTTTCCATATGCTCATTCAATTTTGAGAGTTCATAATGAAGAATTCTTTTTAAATTCCTAAACTCGTCAACAAATTGAGTATCTATTGATTTAAGATTTGCATTAAAATCAGATACTACTGTAGTTAAAATTGCAAGAAACGAGTTCACGGACTCAAACTTGGAATTCAACTTAAAATCTATAGAGGAAACTAATCGTGATTCCATATCATGCAGAAGGTTTTCTACATTAGAATTCATTTTCGTTTAACTATGTGCAAGCCACAAAAATTCAAGTATAAATACCTGGAATTTGTTTCTTGTCGGATGTACCTGAGTTGCAATGCCGTTTTGTTCACGTCGGGTTCACGAAGTTGTCGGCGCGAAAGCGACGGTCGGTGGATCAGGGCAACCACCAAAAATACGGTGCATGCGGGGTGCTTGTTGGCAAACTCAAGTGATATAGATGATAACTCAAGAAGAAGGCGTAGTTTAATTTAGAATGAAAGCTTATCATATTGTCAAGATGTTTGAGAATAGCAATTTAGCATGCGAGGTCACACATTTTCATCTCACAGACCAAAGTAACAAACTCTTCATACTTTCCCAAAGCATAAATTGAACTTCAGAATCCATCCAAGGTATAGATGGTTTTGGTAAACTATAAAATGATTTTTAGAGACACGAGTCCAAGATAAGAATAATATAGAGCACGCGTGAAAGTTGATTTGCAGTAATTAGAACTTTCTTGAATCCTTATATGCCTCCTATTTACTCTATAAGCTTTTCGAATTCAATCCATGGGCTAAATCCATTCACAAATGGTTCTATGTACGGTCAAAGCATGTAGTCGCACCATGATCGATTTTCATAATTTTTACGGTATTGACTAGGGAGTGTACAGGTTGTAGCGAGGTTCAGCTAGGGACTCATACCTCTAAAAATGGTAAATGATGGGAGGGCATGAAAGGTTTACGAAACTCAGGTTCTAATCTCATTCAATATAGTCAATGATCTAAGCAATAGATACATCATTATATAGAAGGTAGTGTGTCACATAATAATTTTATTGTGAGCATACACATTGGATCCATCAAGTAAAGTGCATATACATAAATACATTCTCACCTTTATATAAACACAAACAGATCAATCACGCTTATTGTTATTTCCGTTGAAATCCTCATGTACGGTGAAAATCAATATGTAGTTATTGTTTCTTTTGATATGTGAGTTTGTTTAATATTACCTACGACCAAAGATTAGGAAACAAAATTTGTGCTACGATTGCTAATCGTGAACCTCAACATACTATTTAAATTTTCATCATACTATTTCAGGGTTCATCAATACGGATTTCATTATAGATTACATCAAACAACCTTAGATAAGAGAGAAATACACACGATACATTAAAGCATAAGGTTCACCACCACATCAAGAGTTTATATGATATAAGAAGACTTCATAGAAAACATTTACGATTGGTCAATGGAATGCATGGTCTTACTTGAGCGTATTCATATTGATAAGATTATGCACATGAATCCTTTTTCTTTCAGAATAACTTGTTACAAAGATCAAAAAGTAATGATTGTTTCATAAAGTTGTAAAATAGCAATCACTCAAACCTCTAAAAGTATATAATCCACATCATCGCTAGTTGAATGAAGCTTCTTAAACCAAAGATCTAGCATCCTCATCGTTCCATATCAATACGATTTAGATCTTCTTGGAATTTACAAACGATGTTGCTTTTGTAGACGGGTTAAGCCTCAGCATACTAATCCGGTTATCATCTGATCAGCAGATGTTAGCATATTTTAGCAGCAAAGAAAATATATAATCATAATTATAATGGAGTATACTGTCGACATGTAGAGAACATGGAAATCTCAGAGCGCTATCAACGCTTCACAAACTATAGAGTGCTATGAACGATATTCGTTTACAACAGATATTCATAGACCAAATGTGCGCGCAATCTCCGATGTTGAACAAATTTTAACTCCTATTATGGAAGCAGCATATCCCTAGCATGTAAGCAGCACAACTCTGAGTACTTTCACAGTTCAACCTGCACATATAACAACAAAACTTTCAATTGACTTAGCAGAAAAGTATCATTAAGCATCAGTAGTCATTGTAGGAATCATTAATGGAGTTTAATGCTTCAGAATGTATGAGCAATGTCGGAGAACCATTAGGATCCTTCCACGAAAACAGAATTCAGTAGAACTGACAGGTGCTGATGGCGTTAATCACAAAGCATAAGACAAACGAGCCATGACATAGGTTTTATTGATCTTCTCTTCAAGAATAGCAAAGCGATGGAGACCAAATTGCCGCATCTTCAGAATCTTTCTTTCTCTTCACACAGAGGCGATAATCACCATGTACTACGATATTCTCCTTTCTTCTCTGTAGCGAGCATCCATTCGTCCTCTCTCCATGGCGTGAACACTCCAGCCTGATTTTCCTTCCGCGAGCGACCTCTTCCCTTCTCAGGAAAACCTCTCTCGTCGTCTCCTGAGAGAGTTGTGTCAGTGCTCTCCTTTCTTTTTGAGCCGCAGCGCTCTTCTTTCTTCTCTATTCATGAGCGCCAGCCCCCTCCACGCTAGAACGTCTGAGCTCTTCAATCCTCCGATAGCAGCCACCTTCTCTCTTTGATGGATTTCTGCGCCAGATCAAAACATGACATTGGCCCCCTCTTCTTCTCAGTAGTTTCCATATTTAATTGTTGATGAACAACCTCCGCTACAGCGTACAACTTCCTCTGTGGCCGACATTCCCAATGCATGCGCCTCCTTTTCTCATGCATTCCCCAGTGAACAGGCAGTTATCAAAAAGTGGATTACCAAGTTGTCGGCGCGAAAGCGACGGTCGGTGGATCACGGCGACCGTCAAAAATACGATGCACGCAGGGTGCTTGTTGGCAAACTTAAGTGATATAGATGAAAACTCAAGAAGAAGGCGTAGTTTAATTTAGAATGAAAGCTTATCATATTGTCAAGATGTTTGAGAATAGGAATTTGGCATGCGAGGTCATACATTTTCATCTCACAGACCAAAGTAACAAACTCTTCATACTTTCCCAAAGCATAAATTGAACTTCAGAATCCGTCCAAGGTATAGATGGTTTTGGTAAACTATAAACCGATTTTTGGAGACACGAGTCCAAGATAAGACTAATATAGAGCACGCGTGAAAGTTGATTTGCAGTAATTAGAACTTTCTTGAATCCTTATATGCCTCCTATTTACTCTATAAGCTTTTTGAATTCAATCCATGGGCTAAATCCATTCACAAATGGTTCTATGTACGGTCAAAGCATGTAGTCACACCATGATAGATTTTCATAATTTTTACGATATTGACTAGGGAGTGTACAGGTTGTAGCGAGGTTCATCTAGGGACTCATACCTCTAAAAATGGAAAATGATGGGAGGGCATGAAAGGTTTACGAAACTCAGGTTCTGATCTCATTCAATACAGTCAATGATCTAAGCAATAGATACATCATTATATAGAAGGTAGTATGTCACATAATAATTTTATTGTGTGCATACACATTCGATCCATCAAGTAAAGTGCATATACATAAATACATTCTCACCTTTATACAAACACAAACAGATCAATCACGCTTATTGTTATTTCCGTTGAAATCCTCATGTACGGTGAAAATCAATAGGTAGTTATTGTTTCTTTTTATATGTGAGTTTGTTTAATATTACCTACGGCCAAAGATTAGGAAACAAAATTTGTGCTACGATTGCTAATCGTGAACCTCAACATACTATTTAAATTTTCATCATACTATTTCAGGGTTCATCAATACGGATTTCATTATAGATTACATCAAACAACCTTAGATAAGAGAGAAATACACACGATACATTAAAGCATAAGGTTCACCACCACATCAAGAGTTTATATCATATAAGAAGACTTCATAGAAAACATTTACGATTGGTCAATGGAATGCATGGTCTTGCTTGAGCGTATTCATATTGATAAGATTATGCACATGAATCCTTTGTTTCAGAATAACTTGTTACAAAGATAAAAAAGTAATGATTGTTTCATAAAGTTGTAAAATAGCAATCACTCAAACCTCTAAAAGTATATAATCCACATCGTCGCTAGTTGAATGAAGCTTCTTAAACCAAAGATCTAGCATCCTCATCGTTCCATATCAATACGAATTAGATCTTCTTGGAATTTACAAACGATGTTGCTTTTGCAGACGGGTTAAGCCTCAGCATACTAATCCGGTTATCATCTGATCAGCAGATGTTAGCATATTTTAGCAGCAAAGAAAATATATGATCATATTTATAATGGAGTATACTGTCGACATGCAGAGAAAATGGAAATCTCAGAGCGCTATCAACGCTTCACAAACAATAGAGTGCTATCAACGATATTCGTTTACAGCAGATAATAATAGACCAAATGTGCGCGCAATCTCCGATGTTGAACAAATTTTAACTCCTATTATGTAAGCAGCATATCCCTAGCATGTAAGCAGCACAACTCTGAGTACTTTCACAGTTCAACCTGCACATATAACAACAAAACTTTCAATTGACTTAGCAGAAAAGTATCATTAAGCATCAGTAGTCATTGTCGGAATCATTAATGGAGTTTAATGCTTCAGAATGTATGAGCAATGTCGGAGAACCATTAGGATCCTTCCACGAAAACAGAATTCAGTAGAACTGACAGGTGCTGATGGCGTTAATCACAGAGCATAAGACAAACGAGCCATGACATAGGTTTTATTGATCTTCTCTTCAAGAATAGCAAAGCGATGGAGACCAAATTGCCGCATCTTCACAATCTTTCTTTCTCTTCACACAGAGGCAATAATCACCATGTACTACGATATTCTCCTTTCTTCTCTACAGCGAGCATCCATTCGTCCTCTCTCCATGTTGCGAACTCTCCAGCCTGATTTTCCTTCCGCGAGCGACCTCCTCCCTTCTCAGAAAAACCTCTCTCGCCATCTCCTGAGAGAGTTGTGTCAGCGCTCTCCTTTCTTTTTGAGCCGCAGGACTCTTCTTTCTTCTCTATTCATCAGCGCCAGCCCCCTCCATGCTAGAACGTCTGAGCTCTTCAATCCTCCGACAGCAGCCACCTTCTCTCTTTGGTGGATTTCTGCGCGAGATCAAAACATGACATTGGCCCCCTCTTCTTCTCAGTAGTTTCCGTATTTAATTGTTGATGGACGACCTCCACTGCAGCGTACAACTTCCTCTGTGGCCGACATTCCCAATGCATGCGCCTTCTTTTCTCATGCATTCCCCAGTGAACAGGCAGTTATCAAAAAGTGGACGGACGACAGAGAATTGATTCGATTGATAGTGCCAAGTTGCCAAAATTTGTTAGTGCATATGTTCTTTCATCACATCCTGCAACATCGACGAGCTCTAGAAACAATCCTCAGATAGAAGCATGAGCGTCCATTGAATTTTATGCACAAACCCTGAATGAACTATACCGCCAATCTGTTGTGTGAATAAACGTGAAATTTGGCCTTAGTCAAATATTAGTTGCCATAAGATCAAGCATCCACCAATGAACATAAAAGTTGTGGACGCCAATCTCTAGAAAAGATAAATAATACTATATCTTGAAGGCGTAGATTTCAGAACATCATTAGAATCCATTGACAGTCAAGTCGTCAGCTCATTAGATGTACATATAAAATTATATCTTCGGTCCTCCTTCTTATAGATTAGCTCCTTGTTAGATAGTAGCCAGAAGGAATAGGGAATGGAGCAGAGCATGGTCATTGGATTTCCGATCAACCTTCTATTCTCCATCCACGCCTAAAAGTATATAAACTTTTCCATGAATGCGAGTTGTTTGTATTAATTTGTCTTCGAAGTAAGGAGAGTATTTCTCTCCGACATTCACCCCCACCAAACCTGTGCGTCCTAGATGCACCAACCATCAATATCCTGATTTCTGCTTAATGATAAAAGTTAATTTCACAGCATAATATATGTGCATGGGTTTTAAAATCAGAGTGCCTTATGCAGGGCTCTGTAATTAGCCCTATAAATGCATACTTTAAAATGCATAGAGAATAAATATGGTGCAATGAGTAAGGTAAAAGGTTTCCGATAGTGAGGCTTTTGCACTCACTCACATACATAGCAATGTGGAAATACATTCATCCTTACAATCACTCGTATGTGCATGGGTATAGATCAGATCATGTCTAGATGCATGGTCATGTAATGTGGCCCTAACACATGCATACTTTATGTGCATTCTCAAAAATTATGGTGCATAAGGGATAAGAGCTTCTGATGAAGAGGTTCTATCTCCTATAATTTGAATTTGCTCACAGATTTTATCATGCATTTTACAATCGAGATTGGTGCAAATGAACGTGCATTCTAAGGGAAAATCAACATGTGTTTGTACATAATTTGATGCATACTTTAAATGCAAGCTTAAACAAAAATGGTGCAAAAATGGAAGTAGAAGGTTATTCCTGATCTCTTCTTGAAGAAAGCTTGGTTGTCAATAAACTCCCATTCTTCATCCTGAACCTGAAAAATAATTCATCTTGAAAAAACTCGTAAAAAACATAACTATTAACCAATTTAAAGCAAATATATCAATTCAAGATAATACTTCTGGATAACCTATCTGTAAAAACCAAAGTAATATTAAGTCAAATTTTGTAGCTTCCATCAAATCCTCTTTTCTTGCTTGACCTGCATTAAACCACTCAAAATATTGATTAGAAAAGCAATATTTGCATCATTAATGAAATTCATAACTTTTCTTTTTTATTAAGAAAGAAAGTAAAACAAATCCTATATAAATACCTTTTTGATGAGGAAGTAGGTTATAACTCCCATTCATCATTACCTTTTTATGAGGGAGAGATAAAACTCCCGTGATCGTGCTCGTAATTATCTTCTGTTTAGGGAGAGATAAAACTCCTCGTGCTCGTATCTCCTGATGAGGGAGAGATACAACTCCCGTGCTCGTATCTTTTGATGAGGGAGAGATACAACTCCCGTGCTCGTGCTCGAAATTATCTTTTGTTTAGGGAGACATAAACTTCCTCGTTCATGTGTGTTTTTAATTTTGAGGGAGAACACTTACTAAACTCCCATTCGTGTGTGTTTTTAATTTTGAGGGAGAACACTTACCAAACTCCCATTCGTGTGTGTTTTTAATTTTGAGGGAGAACACTTACTAAACTCCCGTTTGTGTGTGTTTTTAATTTTGAGGGAGAACACTTACAAAACTCCCGTTCGTGTGTGTTTTTAATTTTGAGGGAGAACACTTACTAAACTCCCATTCGTGTGTGTTTTTAATTTTGAGGGAGAACACTTACTAAACTCCCGTTCGTGTGTGTTTTTAATTTTGAGGGAGAACACTTACTAAACTCCCGTACGTGTGTGTTTTTAATTTTGAGGGAGAACACTTACTAAACTCCCGTTCGTGTATGTTTTTAATCTTGAGGGAGAACACTTACTAAACTCCCGTTCGTGATTTATATTTTTGTTTTTGAGATTACCTGAGATTGTCGGGCCGTGATGCTTCACGTCGGGTTCACCAATATGTCGGCGCGAAAGCGATGGTCGGTGGATCAGGACGACCTCCAAAATACGGCGCACGCGGGGTGCTTAAAACAATCTCAGGTGAAGGAAACTTAACTTATGAAACCTCAAAGCTTCAACTCCAACACTCATTTAGTGATTAAGAATGTTTCATCTAGCATTGGTAACTCAATACTTTCAAAATAAAATGTTCATTCTCAAAATGCAAAGGAAGTCCTATCAAGTAAATTTTTTATGGTTTTGTTAACTATAAGAAACCATAATTATAGTGAAGATGTCAAATTTGAAATCCTGACTTAGTGTTACTAGAATCCAACGCTTTCATAGTTCAACAATTATATGTAATAAATTATCGCTTCCATTCAAAGTTTTCATTTTGAACTTAGTAAAATTAATATGTTGAATTCGAGTGATGAACGCTATAGCTAATTCGAATGGTCCATATTTTAACTTATTGGTTGACCCTTCATAGCATAACAAAATCGTATTGCGGACAATCCCACATAAGTATTCATTCTCAGAGAATAGCATTCAATATTATTGTTGTTACACTAACTTCCATGGTACTAATCAGGATTCAAAACACTATTCATCATTAGGTATCACCGTTGTCAACATGAGGCAAAATCGATTATGGAACACCAATGTAATTTATCTATAATGGTTTCTACAGCAATTAAAAAAAACAAAGGAGCTGCACGTTTATGAAATCCCTAAGATTAATGGAGCAAACACCTGTAGAATTGAGAGTCGATGGCTCTCTCTGATTGCGAACTCGTGCAAATAGCTTATCATGAATCGTGTATAAAGAGTTGACGTTCGAATCAATTGACGTTAAATATCAAATGATAATAAGAGGAACTTAAAAAATAAAATGCAGAAGATTGAAATTATATTTTACTCCACCAGATTCATGCTCTTTCGTCCTCAACATGGTAGCTGATAGGTTAGCACCTCAGGAATGTGTCTGTAAAAGTAAGTTTGCTCCGTTTTCTAATGGCCACTTTGCTCCTGTTCAACCTTTCAACAAGCGTAGTTTTTGACAATTGACAGAGTGAAACTTCGCCATCTTCTCTGAACACAATTCGTTCCAAAGCCGTAATCGCCTTCAAAATTCATACATCAGTTCCAATAATCAGCAGCAAAACATCAATCGTCCTCTGAACTTTTGCTCGTGTAGCTTCTCTAAAGGTGTTTTCATTTTTCTGCGTACACATCTTTCATAATCAGCAACGAAGTCCGCCTTCTCTCTTAATACATGTAGCCATTCCAGTCAGATTTCTGTCAGCGCTCTCCCTTGTCTCTTTGTGATAGACAATCCTACTTCAATCTGTTTGAAGCTCCACCTCTTGTGGGCACAGGAGTTCAATGGTATTCCCCCAACGTCAGAAGCTTTCTCTCCTTCTTCTTCTCCAACGCACATCAGATTATATCATAATCGATCTTTTCCAGTAATGCGAATAGCAACTTGATATTTCCATTCTACTTTAATGGTCTAAGTTATATTGTCCGATATAGGATGGACGAGTGTTTCTACTTGCTCTCTCCTCTACAGCGACGATTCTCCCTTCTGTCTTCGTCTTCCGTGCCCCCCTCCTGTCATACGTGCCTAATTTGAGATTATTCTTGGAGATATCACGCTAAGCCCACCTCTGTTTATCACGGAGTATGTCATAGATTTAGAGCGAAGATTCGTGCAATTTATCTGAAAACAATATGATAGATCTGAAATCTCCACAGCAAACATAGTCCCTAAGAGTCGTCAGAGCTGTTCTTCTCGCATGTCCTTGGTTAATGCAGTTGTCAGAATACTTTCAGCGTCTAACTCCTACTTTGTTGAATTTTCTCTCCAAGATTAGCACAGACAAATCAATATAATTGCCGCTTCCAGTAACTTGCCAGAGGACAAATCTGTAGCTCTGTGCGTGTTGAGAACAACCTTCACATCTGGTACATCCTGAGCCAATTCAAACAAAAAGTGATTCCTTTCTGACAAGCACTTCCCCTCGCCCCACGCTAGAACGTCTAAGCTCCTCGATCCCCCGACAGCAGCCACCTTTGTTGTTCATGACCCTTCTCTCCAACGGAATCCACAGAAAAATAACAAGATAGAGACTCGAGGCAAGGCTCCATAACAAGCGTCTGGCGAAGCTTATGTGATCCCTCCAGAAGTCCGTGCACCATCCCTTTCCGTGAGCGTAACAGAGCAACCTCCAAATCTGCAGCACCCCTTTTTTCCCAAAGATTCCCGTTCGCTGCATGCCGTTTCTTTCCATATACGCCTCTCTTTTTCAACGAAAAAAAAACACTCTATTTTTACTTTTTTTAGAGCTTCTCGCAAAAGAACGTACGGGGCTGTTGAGGTGTGTTTCACTTTGTTGTGCAGACTCAGATAGTATAAAATTCATGACGTGAGCAAGATAAATAAACCCATTCTTCCACATGGATAAATATTTAAACTCTTCATTGTGCAAAGGGAAAACAATAACATTTACTGCAATGACTCAAGGCCGAAAATTTTGAGGGGATTACACAACTTGTATCAATGCCCCATAATTTCTATTATCACCTATGTTCTGAATAAGAGGCTCTGCATTCATCCGTAAGTTGCTCTCCCTGTACAAATCTCTTAGCTGCTGCATGTGCTTTTTTCATTATGATTTGAGTGGGGAGGGAGAAATCTCTCCGACAACGTGTATACCTCTTTCTTCACGATGCTTTACCCACAAAGGGAAATTCGGCCCTATCCAATGATCATGAGCCGAACAATATCCATAAGGCATTACCCTTGGTGGTCGACCTTGGTGAGTGCCTTGTTGGTTGTTCCCTTGCTGATTCCCTTGATCTCTCCATGGAGGTCTTACCTGCTGCTGTCTCTGAAAATTACCTCGCCCTTGGATAGGAATAGCATGATTGGCCGCTATGTCATTGAGATTCCGATTGTCTTGTCCAGAACCTTGCCCTCTATGCTTAGGGTTATACCAACACTGAGTTGTGGTATGTCCTTCTTTGTCACAGGTATCACAAAATCGTTTTTCCTTTGGAGCTAGTATAGAATACCCATGTCTCTTTAACTTATTAATCCATTCCTCCTCTTTATTGTGCCTAACTTTATGCTTAGGATGCTTTGTATTCACTATTTCATCATGGTCGTCAGTGTCAGAATCACTTGAACTCTTACCCAACTCCGTTGCTGAATCCGATTCAACCTCTGAACCAGAATCAAGCTGCTTCTTTTTGGCTCGTCCAAACCTTCTTTCCACACGTGCCGCTGCTAATACTAATACATCAAAGCCATTTGCAATTCCACACTGGCCACCGCATGTCTTATTGTGCTCCGTAATCCCTTAAAAAAAAATCCTGCCAACATCTCATCAGTAGGTCATTCATTACCTTGCAATCTCTCAATTAGGGTCTGGAACTTCTCAGCGTAGTCTTCCAACAGCATAGTCTTTTGTCTGATGGCCCTCAACTTCCTTAATACATCAGAAGGCGTCTTTTCTTTTCTAAATTGTTGCAAGAATGCTATTTTTAAATCATCATACGTAGCAAAATGGGCAATGCTATATTCACTGAACCAGCTCATAGCTCGTCCTTCCAATGTGGCTGCAAACTATTGAAGCTTAATATCATCACCATACATGGATGGATATCCATTCGCTGTCCATTTTATTTCGAATTGAGCCACATGGCAATCAGCATCCTCCTTAGAGGTTCCACTGAAATGAGCTGCTTTGACCTTAGGATTAGGAGGTGGTTGAGCCATTGGCTGTGGTTGAGGTGTGCGCCTAGTTCTTTGACCGGTCGCCCCTGTGAGTGGGTCAAACAAGAGTCGTCTTCTTACCCCTACAATTGCTTCTGTGAGGAATAACGCTCCAAGTATGCCGCCCACTAACCTTGCCTCTGTTGCACCTGTTTCCCCGTGTTCCTCTTCAGTTCCCAGATCTTCTTGCTCCTCGGCCTCGTACCACTCGTAAAAGTCTGAAGATGCCTCCATGGTCGCTGCTCTTGCCTATGCCCTCGTAAAATATACCTTACCAAAACTGTTGTGCCTGCCTCTCATGCATTTCTTGAGGCTCCGTCAGCCGTATAGTAGGATTGCCAAATGTGTTGAGGGTTCCGGTGGTTCAACACAACATCTAAATTAAGAGCAAAAAGAAATCAGTATCACTCATTTCTCCATTTGCACTGATCATCATTCACAGGGATTCCATTTGAATCATACTTGATATTTCGCCGTAGTTTTCTCCATTTTGGTAGCTTTTCGGTAATTTTCCGGTAATTTTCTAGTAATTTTCCGGTAATCTTCCGGTTTTAGAGATGCACAATCTCTTTCTAGAATTTACACATTTCGAAGATTAACAGACTCTTACATACTCATAGGCACACAAGTTTTCATTGCGCTACTGTTCAAATATTTTGAATCACTATATTTGACTTAGTAGAAAATAGAAGATTACAAACAAGAACTCTTGTCTCGCAGACATTCTTCTGTTTCTTTCTTAGATTGACGATATGCCGTAATTACAGATTTCGTAAGTCTTAGAACTTCATAAATCATACTTGTTTGCACCACAAGATTCCATCAAACACAGCGCACATTATGATTCCTGCAGAACTCGTTCTCCGGTCCTCCAGACATCCCTGTCAATAGAGCTTCTCTTCCTGCGGTTGTCGCGCACCTTCCTTTTGTAACGTCTTCTCTTTTTTTCTTATGGTTCTTACGTGCCTTCCTTTTGTAACGTCTTCTCTTTTTTTCTTACGACATGTCCCTTTTGATCTCCACATAACCATCTTTTTCTTTTTATTTTATTAAAATCCAATACACCAAAAAGATATATCTAACTAGATAATATCTACGTTTACGCATTTTTCAAATTTCAAATTTATCATTCATCTTCTAGATTTCCCTGCCTTCAACACCCCTACTATGGAAGCCGATGTACATAAGATGTGTAAAGAATGCCCAATGTGTTGCACTAAACCACCCGTGGAGCATGCCACTCTTTATCAAATGTCCATAGTGCCAGTTGGAGTGAACCATTAGTAACCTTCCTGAGGACGAGAATATTCCCTCAAGATATGACACTGGCCAGAGAAAGAAGTCTAGAACAAGAAGCCCTAGATTACTCACTCATAGGTGATAATCTATACAAGTGTGGTAAAGATGGTTACCTGAGACTATGTGTCCATGAGAGTGAATATCTCAAGGTCTTGGAAACTGCTCACCAAGGTGTAGCAGGAGGACATTTTGGAGCAGATCGGGTGATCATGGCAATCCTATTTGCAGGATTATGGTGGCCGACCCTTCACATGGATGCACAAACCTATGTGAAGAGGTGTGATGTCTGCCAGCGAACCCAGTATCCTATACGTAAAGATGAGATGCCTTTGAAACCTATGATGGGTGGACGTGCATTCTCCAAGTGGGGAATAGATTTTGTCGGTCCTATTAATCCCCCAGCTAAGGGTTCACATGCTGAATATATCATCGTGGCCACAGACTATCTAACCAAGTGGGTGGAGGTAAAAGCCACCACGAAGAACGATGCTCAAACAAGAGCTAAATTCTTATTTGAGAATGTGTTCACAAGATACGGGCTACCTATTGAGCTAGTAAGTGATAGAGGCACTCACTTCTTGAATGAAGTTATTGAAAATCTTCTCCAAGAATTCCTGGTGATACAAAAAAAGTCTGCCCCCTATCACCCACAAGCTAATGGCCAGGCTGAGAGCACAAATAAGATTCTATGCAATGTATTGACAAAACTAGTAAACAGTAAACGCTCTGATTGGGGAAAACAGCTACACCATGCTGTTTGGGCATACCAAGTTGCCTATAAAATGGTACTCCTAGCCACTCCCTTTTAGATGGTATTCGGACAAAATGCAGTGCTATCATTGGACTTCTTGATACCTACATTGAAAGTAGCACAAGAGCATGAGTGGACAGGGCATGATCTCTCCTCTAGAATTTTTGATCTCGAACGACTAGGTGAAACAAGACTGAGAGCGGCAGCGGGAATATATGTAGCTAAGAAAAGATAGAAGGCATACTTTGATGCCCACATTAAGGATAAAGGCTTAAAGGCAAGAGATTTAGTTCTAGTCTACACATTGAAGCAACATGCGAGGAAATTAGAGAAGAGAGGCTATGGACCCATGATTATTAATAGGATCTCCACAAGTGGAGCAGTTCAATTAGCCATGCTAGAAGGTGACATCCTCTCAAGTTACATCAGCGGGTGCAGAGTCAAATTATATCAAGAACCCCTGACTCAAGAGATGATAAATCGACTCAACACTGCCAAGAAACTCAAGGAAGAAGAAACGCGAATTCGAGAAGAGCCACAAGCAGAAGCTTTAGAACTGCATCCGAAGGATGAAGTTGAGAAGGCAGGGTAGAGATCAGCCTAGGATAGATGACTATGCAGCTCAAGGATATCATGTGGCTATGTGTGAAGTTTCAGGTATTAGCACTCATAGGATAATTGACACTAGTGCTGTTAAAATTTCTCGCTGTCGAGAATTGAACTTAAATGTCAGTCCTATGGAAGCATATCTCATAGGATTGGGAGGCATGGAAACCCCTTGCATGGGTGAGGTGGAACTTCCCCTCTACATTCAAGATGTTTTACTAATAGTTAAAGTACTAGTGTGTCAAGATGAGGATCTCACTGAGCCTCTTGTCTTGGGTCAGGACTGGATCTATGATCATGCAGTCAACCTAAACCTAAGAAGTGGACTTCTTCATGTCTGGGTAAATCAGAATCGTATTACAATTGAGCTAGAAAATGAAGCACTTAAGGAACTAGGAAAGGCACAAACTCCTGGTCCTTCCAGGGGTACACATGAAGTTGACAATGCTATTCTTGTCCAAAACTATGTGATGCAGAGGGATGATTGTCTCAACAAAGAAGTTAAGGGTACAACGGAACTCCCTTCTTTTCCAAAAGCCACAGAGATGCAGCAACCAAAGGCCGATCAAATGCAGAAGAAGCAGACGGCTTATGCTCGAGGCACAAAAAAATACAAATGACCGTGTCTCAACCACCAAAACAAGTGTGGGTACGGAAAAGCGAGCATCTTATTGCGGTCAAGCCACAGCAACTGGCTCAACTTCCTATTAGTGATCAACGACATGACACTAATAAGAAGTCCTCCAAAACTCCTTCTGTGAAAGTGAAGTCAATTTGGTACCTAAGAAGTCGATGAAGGCTAGCCCACAATCAAGACAAATTTGGGTGCCTAAGGCTTGCTTACGGGCTCAAATAGCTACACCGAGACCACACCCTGTACAACATGGTTCACTCACTCGCACAGCCGATACCCACTTGTATTCAACACGCATGAATACACATTGGCCCATGAGCACGAGCAAAATCACTTGTAAATGGGTCCCTAAAAAGCCTCATCTCCAAGCGGACACTCTTATAAAGCTGTTGAAGCTCAAAGTCAAGGACAAAGCATGGAAGCACATCAAAAGGTGGACACACAAGGAAAGGGAGCAAGTAGGGAGCTCCAAGAAGTGTATGTCAAATTTTCAGAAGAATCCCCTACAAAAATAGTGATTTTCATCACTAAAAACCATTGTAAATACCATTCTCTATTTTTATAACTCCATTTTGTTCAAGCCGAGGAGTCCTCGAGCTTGAGGAGTATTAGAAGTACCATCGTACCAATTTTCATAATTTTTAGACTTCGTTTGAGCCCTCAAATAAGCCCTGGAACCTAATTTTTAACTAGGCCGGACACTAGGTCTGGATAGGGCCAAAACTAGTAAAAAACTATAAAAAGAGCTAGAGAGCTCATTTTTGGGGGTTGGCTTGTGAGAGAATAGAGCTTTGTAAGAGAACTCTTTGCAATCGAAGCTTTCCATTGTTCCTCTCTTTGATCTTACCTTGTGCGTGTGTGTGTGTGTATGTGTGTGCATGTTTGTGTGCTTTCACTCACGCACTTATGCCTTCACTTGCTTGTGGTCTTCATACCGGTCCTCACGTCTCCGCGGATTGACAAGTAAAGGAGGTGGTGCTTATGCTTGAGCTACACCAAATTTTGGCGCGGTTGCCGGGGAGAGAGCTTCGAGGACGAGCGTTGTGATGGTAAGATCGTAGATTTGCGACGTTGGAAGGTAAAAAAACTATCATTTCAGTTCCTTTTCTGTTTTTTCCTCTTCATCTTCATCATCATCATCATCTCCACCTTCTTCCATCTTCTTCTTCATAGAAATTTCTTGTTTTTTAAGTGCATTTTCACCATTTTCATACCATTTTGCATGCATTATTGTGTGGGAAGGAGTTAGGAGGTGCAAGGGAGAGCAAGCGTTGTGTTTTTTTCATGATTTTCTGCTCATACGGAGCTCGCCATTGTCGGCGCTCAGAAATTTGAATTTCCCGCCAAAAAACGCGATTCTGTGATGAAAATCACGATTCTATGAGAATTCCAAATTTTTTTGAAAAATCACGATTTTTTGTTTCCCGCTTAAAAGCTTGCTGAAAGAATCACGATTCTGTGGTCATTCTCAGAATCCCGATTCTGTGGTTCTGCTCAAAATCACAATTCTTACCAATCACGATTTTCACTAAAAACACGATTCTGTGCTCAAAATCGCGATTTTAAAAAAATCACGATTTTCAGCCAAAAAACACGATTCTGAGAAAATACGATTCTCAAAAACACGATTTTTGTGAAAACACGATTTTGTGGAAACACGATTCTCTGTTGACAATCGTGATTTTCATGTCAAAAACACGATTCTGAGCAAATACGATTTTCAGCGGGCTCAAAATCGCGATTCTCACAAATCACGATTTTCAGCCAAAAACACGATTTTGTGAAAACACGATTCTGTGAAAAGATGATTCTGTGCTCAAAATCGCGATTTTCAAAAAATCACGATTTTCATCCAAAAAACACGATTCTATGAAAACACGATTCTCTGCTCAAAATCACGATTTTCATGTCAAAAACACGATTCTGAGCAAATACGATTTTCAGCGGGCTCAAAATCGCGATTCTCACAAATCACAATTTTCAGCCAAAAACACGATTTTGTGAAAACATGATTCTCTGAAAAGAGGATTCTGTGCTCAAATCGCGATTTTCAAAAAATCACGATTTTCATCCCAAAAAACACGATTCTGTGAAAACACGATTCTCTGCTCAAAATCACGATTTTCAAAAAACACGATTTTGTGCTCAACATCGCGATTTGCAAAACACGATTTTGTGCTCAACATCGCAATTTTCAAAACACGATTTTGTGCTCAATATCGCGATTTTCAAAACACGATTTTGTGCTCAACATCGCGATTTTCAAAAACACAATTTTGTGCTCAACATCACGATTCTTTGACTTCACAACATTGCGATTCTCTGAAAGTTCACAAAATTGCGATTCTCTTGAAGTTCACAAAATCGCGATTTTTTCCAAAAGGTCCTATTTGCCTATTTTGACCCCCAGGAGCCTGATTTGACATAACTTTTTCATCCAAAGTCCATTTTTTGAGCTCTATAGCTCGTTGGAAAGCTTGTTTTGAATCCTACACGTTGACCTTCAAGTGGGACCTCGAACCGAAGGGGACTCCAAAGGATTTTTGAACCATACCAAGGGGAAATTTTGGACTCTTAGCCAAAGCTTATGAACTTGAGATCTGGTAGACACCTAGGCAAGGATAGACAAAGCATTAGATCTTCTCAGTCCAGTGTCAACCATACAGCTAAGTCTTGGGCACAACAACTAAGTGGTCATCCTTACAGACTTAGTTCAGACACAAGTGACTCAGAAATGTCTGTGAACATGGGAAAAACCTGCAGGTGGCTCAGGAACTACCCATCTACAAACACCGGAAGGTCCCTATAAGACACAACTAGAATATATTCGGACCAACCGATTAGGTGCTCGCATCTATGAGGATGGCCTGAAGCGATCAGTGGTCCAACTCAAAAATCCCGACCAAACCCTTTGGACTGGAACACCCGGTGGTCAAGTTCGAAGAGGGTTCATACATTGATAAGGAAGGAACCATGTATGTGGTCACCAACCTACCAGATAGGACCGATGAGTTTGGAAATGTCATTCATGAGAATGAGATAGGAGACCTAGAACAAGGAAATGTAGGATAAGGACCCCAGACTCCTAGAGGTAAGTCAGTTCTGACCAGAGTGATCACACCAGATTGGATCCCTCAAGACAACAAAAGCATAGAACTCTTCTTGAATATAGAAACAGAGGAAGCCTTTTGGAGATTCAAGCCAGATCAACCTAGCCAATTAGGCATAGTCATCATCTACGAGTTCAAGGATCCAGAGACACCAGGCAAAGTGGTCTACCTGGATAACACATTAGAGAAAATTTTCTTGGTAACAGAACATGATAGACATGCATATACTTGGAAGAGGAATTGATTTTCCCTCCACCAAGATCCAATGTTTCCCATGGCCTCCAAGGAGTAGGATCATCACACGCTCATGAAGCCCAGAAAGAAAGAACTAGAGAGAAACCTGAGGTAAGTTTTGCACACACCGTGGGCAGGAATAGGTCAGGATTTGAAAATGAAAGAACTGAAAGAGAGAGACATCAAGCACATAGGCAACAAAGAGATGAACAGGATTTTCCATTGCCTAGACCCCGAGAGCACCCAAGAACCCTTAGACCCACTCAAGTGATCAAGGCCATGAAGAATTATTTTGACGGGTCAGGAGATCCTTATGATCATGTGGCCAAGTTCAAACAAGTGTTAAGAGCTGAACAGGTTGAGGATTTGTTCACCCAGTACGAGGCATTTGGTTTGGCTCTTAAGGCACTGCCTTAGCTTGGTTTCAACCACTGAGTAGTCGCAACTATCACGATATAGGTCAACTGCTAGATGAATTCATTGTAGAATTTTCCAAGAGTGGTATCAGGCATAACACTTCATCTTTGATCCACATCTTCAAGCAGACACCCCAAGAAACAATGCGACTAGTAGGTAGAAGGTTTAGACAGTACCTAGAAAGATGCCCTGCTCCAGAGCTACCCACACCATCCAAACAAGTGGCTTTGTTCTTAGATGGCTTACTGAGCACAAAGTTAAGATCATATGTATACTTGAAAGAGCCTAGATCCATAGAAGAGTGCGTGCGGACATGCATTGACATAGAAGATAACTTGGGTGAGGAGTTAGGATTATCGAAACTCTATAAGGATTCTGATAGTTCTACTAGTCATACTTCAAAAATCTCCACGGAAATAGAGGAGATAGCTGAGCAAGTTGCCAAGAAGCCGGGAGTCCAAAATAAACCAACACAGAGAATCACTCCATTGAATCGGTGTTATACTTGCGGAGGCGACCACATGGCTAATGTATGCCCATTGCACAACCAGAACATGAGAGAAAGGAATGCTCCATATTGCACTATTGAGAGAAAATATAAAAAACCACACGGCTCAAGATTGTCCCTATAATAGGCAGGCTGTTAGACAGAATTATCAACAACCTTTCCAACAAGGTAGATATCAGAACCAATACCCACAGCCATATTATCGACCACAACAGCAATATCAGGCACAATATAGGCCACAACCAGTCTTGGGAAACCAACCACCAACTCCTGCCAACGTGATTCCAGTCAAGTATGCCGTGGGAGAGGAAAATCCAAATAGAGCATTGGTCCCACTAACCCCATTGATACCAGATAATGACTCTCATGCTCATAGTTCAGACTACTCCCATGAAGGTAGTCCACATGCTTATGATACAGAGTCACCTGAACATAGTGAGATTTACTCATATCAATATGAGGCACCACCTATGGAGCAAAATTGGGAGCCAGAATACTCCAATGTCATGTACACAAATCCTAACCCTAGGCCCCAATTGAGACAAATGAGACCACAAGCCCCTAGAGGATCTTGTTTCAGATGTCAAGGCGACCATTTCATTCGTGATTGTCCCCACCCACCAGCTCCGAGTCAAGGACAGGCTATCACAATACAGGCTTTTTGTCCTGATTGTGGCAAAGACCATCTCCCTAGAGATTGTCCGAGAAACCCCTCTAGTGCACCCAAGATTACACCCATTAATGTGGTAGGCTTAGTGGCAGATTCAAGTTCAAGTAGTAGCAATGTGGCTCCTATACAAGGTGTCACCAGAGCACAAGCCTTAAAACAGGATAAACAAGCAGAACAATCAGAGTCGAGTGAATCAAGAGAGCCTAGTAAGAGGAAAACAAGAACATGGAAGGATACTAAAGAGAAGGCCAATCACAAGTGGAATAAAAAGTTATCAGAACTAGAAGAAAGCTTAAAAGAAGCGAAAACAAAACTAGAAGACATTGCATCTCAAAGCCCCTCGTATGCCAAAACTCCATCCACTCCACCTCATCCCACCCCACCACCCATTGTAAATAGACCACAACCAAGGTCGCTTCTTGCAGATCCAACCCCAGAAGGCTTGGACATGATGTTCAAGGTCTACCAGGCTCGACTTCAAGAAGGGCCAACGGTTGCAAACCTAGACAAGAGTTACCCTAGAGCAGACTTAGAGATTGAACGAATGAAAATATGCATGAAAATGGTAGAACAAGCTCAAGCTATACTGGAGACTAGTCGAAAGTTCAATCAGACAAACTCTGTCAAACCGGATTTGCATTTCGAGGGCTTACTAGAAAGATTAGAGCGATTGGTAAACAAACCACAAGTTTCTTTACAGCCACAAGCTCAACCAGTTATTGAGAGAAGAAGCTCACCACCAATGGGAGCTTATGTTCCTAATTCCACGGATGCCTGAATACCTCCTTCAATTTAACAGTACTCTCAAGAGTTCTTGCAAGAAATACAAGAAGATAAATGGGCCAAGGAGAAGGGTAATTCCCCTCCTATTCCTGAGATTGATGATCTTCATGATCAATTTCTCAAGACATTCCATCTATTTACGAAGATGAAGCAGAACAACAAGAAGACAAAAGGTTAGATTTTGAATCTAATACCTTAGAAGAATTGCCTCAATTTCCAGGCCCATGGAATCTGAATCTCTCCAGATTAGAGCTCCCACAATAATAGTAAGAAATGAAGACTCAGTGGTTCCAAGGAACACTGATGTCGTGAAGAACACTAAGGTTCAGTTTCATTTCACTGTAGAAGAGCTACTCAAAGCAAAACCTGAGCTATGGAATCATGTGAAGGATCAGGTTCCAGAAACTTGATTCCAACATGCACAAAAGCAAGCTCTACGCAAAAGGTACCAGAGATACCTCTAGACAAAATAGGGGACATGTGTGAGGGTGAAGAAGGTAATACTTATCTTCCAATCACCTACCAAGGGTACACAACCAAAGCAATCATAGATTCGGGTGCTGGTGTTACTATTGCAACCACCTTCTTGTGGAAGCAATGGGGCAAGCCCACATTAAGACCAACTAGAATGAAGCTTCAAATGGCTGATGGTCATTTGAAAGACCTCTAGGATTGCTAGAAGGGATAACTCTAACCACTTGTGGTGTAGAGTTTGAGCACACATTTGCTATATGTGACTTTGAGAAAAATAATGTTTATGAGATGATCCTAGGAAGACCCTTCCTACGACAATTGCAAATAGTACAGGATTGGGGAACCAACTCCTTGTACTTTCAGCACTTAGGGGTCACCACCAAGGTCAATTTGAAGGATTACTCCTTCAGAGATGCACCACCCCTACACTGGAATCCTATCCACAAAGCAAAAGAAGATTCCATCTCTGTGCATTCTGAAAGTTGACCAGATCCATCATGGCTGCATGAAGATACTCATTTGTGGATGTGCAAGGTCGTAGAGGAAGAGGAAAAACGTTCAAAGGCAAGAGAAGAAGGAACTTCGCCAGGAGACAGACCAATTAAAGACCCAGCCTATACACCGATGATCTTTCGAGATGAGGAATTTGAGCCTCATGGCTGGCCAGAAATCTTAGCCACCATGGACATTGCTCTCAATGAAGAACAATGGACACCTCATTGTGATGAGGAGGGTTATGATATCTCAATGTTCATGTGCCAGCCCTTGCTAGAAGAATGTGACCCTAGTGAGGTCATAGAAGAAAAAGAGAATGACGATGATCTGGAATCTATTGTGATGGATAGTTGCTTTAACTCAGAGTAGCACTATCTAGAAGATATAGGAGTGTTCACCCAGAAAGAAGAAGAACCTCTCACAAGTATTAAAACGGTAAATTCAAAGGATGGAAGTGAGAGCAGTCAAAAGAAAAAGAAAAGAAAAGCAGTGAAACAAGAAGAGGAGGAATCATTGTTTGAAGTACCAGAAAACTTCAAGAAATATGAAGTTGATGACCGCAAAATTTTGGTACGCATGCCTAAGAGAGAGGCCATCATAGGAGAATCATATGATAATAAAGAAAAGACCAAGAAAATTATAGTGACCATTGAAGAGAACGAAGAGAGATGCACATACATAGGAGATGACCTAAGTGCAAGAGAAGAAATGGAGCTCGTAGCTCTATTAAGGGAATATAGGGACGTGTTTGCATGGCACTATAGAGACTTGAAAGGGGTAGATCCAAGAATTTGTTCTCATACTTTCCCCATGACTGCTGATGCCAAGCCCACCAAACAGAACCCCTACACATATAATGATACCTATGCAGCCAGAATAAAAGAAGAAATTGATAGGCTGATTGAGGTTGGATTCATCTATGAGATTGAGCATAGTGAATGGGTGTCCCCCATTGTAGTGGTACCCAAGAAGAACGAGAAGTTGCAAGTGTGTATTAACCTTAAAAAAGTTAATGCCGCTACGATTAGAGATAGTTATCCACTTCCAATCACAGAACACCTATTGGAGCGTGTTGCAGGCAAGGAAGTTTATAGCTTCCTTGATGGGTTTTCAGGTTACAATCAAGTAGCCATTGCCCTAGAAGATCAACACAAAACAACTTTTGCCATAGAATGGGGAATCTTTGCATTTCGTGTGATGCCATTTGGGCTCACCAATTCACCTGCAACATTCCAAAGACTCATGTGTCATGTCTTCAAAGAGTTCTTGGGAAAGAGCTTAGAAGTATATGTCGATGATTTATGTGCTCATTCTCAAGAAAGAAGATTTCACATCCCTGAGCTCAGACAAATCTTCAACAAGTGTAGAGAATATCGGGTGTGTCTGAACCCAGAAAAGTGTGTGTTCATGGTGCGTCAAGGTAAAATCTTAGGTCATATTGTCTCTAAGAATGGAATCTCAATAGATGAAGATAAGGTACGAGCCATAGCGGAGGTGCCAAGGCCAATGAATGTTAGGGAGGTACAAGCCTTTATGGGCCATTGTGGATATTACCATAGATTTATCCACATGTACGCGATCATAGCTAGACCCCTTTATGCCTTGTTGTCTAATTTTGAGTGGAACGATGAATGTGAGAATTGTTTCAATGAACTGAAGAAACGTTTGTGCACAGCACCAATACTGACCACTCCTGATTGGAATAAGCCATTCCATGTCCATGTGGATGCATCCAATCATGCCATAGGATGTGTGCTAGCACAACCCACAGGTGAAGGGAATTTAGATTTTCCCATAGCATATGCTAGTAGACAACTAAACCCAGCTGAAAGAAATTATACCACAACCGAGTGAGAAGGGTTAGGCATGGTATATGCTGTGAAGAAGTTTAGACACTATTTATTGGCCAACAAATTCAAGTTTTTCACTGATCATCAAGCTTTGTTATATTTGGTCAATAAACCTTGCAATACTGGACGCTTAGTAAGATGGTTCATCTTACTAATGGAGTATGACTTTGAAGTTGTTGTCAAGAAAGGTAAAACCCACCTTCGGGCAGACCACCTTTCTCGCATCACTTCAGGAGAGTCACCACAAGGAGTGTCTGATGAATTACCCGGTGCTTATCTGTTCAATTTAGAAGTTGTTCCTAAATGGGCAAATAAGTTGGTACCAGTCCTAACCTTCGGCCCTGCAAATAAGAATGTGAAAACATCACAAGAAGAAATTGTAAAATCACAAAAATATCACATATTAGTAGGAAGCATGTACAAACAAGATACTGAGGGCGTATTAGCTTGTTGTGTTGCAGAGGATGAACATAGTAGTTGGTTGCAACAAGCCCATGAAGGAATGCTAGGAAATCACTATTCTAAACAATGAACATTGCAGAATTTGAAACGTTTAGGAGTGTATTGGCCTAGCATGGACAAAGCAATACATGACTGGATCAAGAATTGTCCAATGTGCAGAGAGAGACCACCAGTGGAGCATGCGACGCTTTATCAAGTATCATTAATTCCAGATTGGAGTGCTCCATTGGTAGAGTTTATGAGATCGGGAAGATTACCCAAAGAGGCTAGTCTAGCAAGAAGACAAAGCATGGAGCAAGAGGCTCAAGGCTATGCCTTAGTTGGAGAGAACCTATACCGAAGAGGCAAAGATGGTTACTTAAGACTATGCTTTCATGAATCAGACTATTTAAAGGTCTTAGAGACTGCACACAATGGTGTTGCAAGTGGACATTTTGGTCCTGATCGAGTGATCAAGACCATTCTATTCTCAGGACTTTGGTGGCCCACTCTTCATATGGATGCACATACCTATGTGAAGAAATGTGACACATGCCAACGTGCAGAATATCCAGTTAGAAAAGACGAGATGCCTTTGAGGCCAATGATGGGAGGGCGTGCATTTTCAAAGTGGGGCATAGACTTCATAGGTCCTATTAACCCCCCAGCTAGAAACTCCCATGCAGAATATATTATTGTAGCCACAGATTACCTTACAAAGTGGGTAGAAGTGAAAGCCACAACAAAGAATGATGCTCAGAATACGGCTAAGTTCTTATTGAAGAATGTGTTCACAAGATATGGACTACCAATAGAGTTAGTGAGCGATAGAGGCACACACTTCTTGAATGAAGTCATTGAAAATCTTCTCCAAGAATTCTTGGTGATACATAAGAAGTCTGCCCCCTATCACCCACAAGCTAACGGACAAGCCGAGAGTACCAATAAGATACTTTGTAACATATTGACAAAATTGGTAAATAATAAACGCTCTGATTGGGACAAACAACTTCATCATGCTGTTTGGGCTTACCGAATTGCCAACAAAACGGTACTCAATGCCACCCCATTTTAGATGGTCTTTGGACAGAATGCACTGCTACCACTAGATTTCTTAATCCCTGCTTTAAAAGTAGCACAAGATCATGAGTGGAATGGACATGAATTGTCATCTAGGATCTTTGATCTAGAACGCTTAGGTGAGACAAGGCTACGAGCGGCTACAGGCAACTACGCTGCAAAGAAAAGGCAAAAGGCACACTTCGATGCACACATTAAGGATAAGGGACTGAAAGAGGGAGATCTTGTGTTGGTTTACACACTAAAACAACATGCCCGTAAGTTGGGAAAATGAGGATATGGACCCATGATCATTAAGAGAATTTCCACCAGCGGTGCGGTTCAATTGGCTACTTTAGAAGGTGATATCTTGCCAAACTATATTAGTGGTTGTAGAGTCAAGTTATATCAAGAACCTCTTATAGAGGACATGCTTATGAGACTCAACACTGCTAAGAAACGAAAAGAAGAAGAGTTAAGAGTGAGGGAAGAAGCACAGGTAGAGGCCAGAGAGCATATAAGGCGAAATAAGTTAAGGCGATTAGGCCTAGATGTCAACTCAAAAGCCCCAAAATATCACATGGATATGTGCCAAAAGTCAGGCATAGCGACTTCTCAAGTCATTGACCGAAGACCCTTTGTGACCATAGAGATAGGACAAGGGAAGGGTGCAAGGACGGTGAAAGCATTGATTGACTCAGGTGCAGCAAGTAGTGTAGTTAGACTTTCCTAATGCCCAGACTTGCAGTTGAACATCAATCCCATAGAAGCTTATCTCATAGGATTGGGAGGTGTGGAAACCCCTTGTTTGGGCGAGGTGGAACTTCCCATCTACCTTCAAGATGTTCCAATGAAAGTCAAAGTGCTAGTATGTCAAGATGAGAACCTTACAGAACCACTTGTCTTGGGTCAAGATTGGATCTATGACCATGCAGTTAACTTAAACCTAAGAAGTCAAATTCTTCAAGTTTGGGTACATGGACAATGCATTACATTAGAATTAGAGAACTACATTCTCCTAGATCATGGCACCACACACTCTCTTAGTTCTTCCAAGACTAATCATATGAAAGAAGATGTGTATGTGTCAAAAGCTCTATGATGCATAAGGAGTCAATCATGGAAGACCAGGTTCGAAGGCGGGTGGATCTTTCTTCTTCTCCAAAGAATCAAGTAGCCACAGTAGTGAGTCCACCACACAAGCAAACACAACCGTTCACGACAACTGCTACATCAAATAGAAAGACACCATTCGATAAGAAAGCAGTTTCGAGCATGAAGCAGATATGGGTACGCAAAGGAGAGCAACCACCGGCCTTGCCCCCATAAAGCCCATCCAGGCAAGCCAACCAGGCCAGAAGACGAAGGAAGCAGCTCGGACAAGCTCAATCACAAGGTATCCAACAAGTTTGGGTGCCTAAGAAGTTAGTTGCAGCTAAGGACAATTACAGATGTGAGTACCTAAGAAGCTCCTACATCCACAACAACCTATGTTCTCCCACATGCGAAAGGACTCAACAAAGAAGCCAAAAGAGAAAAGGGTAAGAACCATGTACAGAGACCAAAGGAAGATCAAATCAGCTCTTCAACATTAGTAGGAAGACATGCAAAAAGGATATGGGTTTGGAAGCCAAAAGTACAAGTAGCCTCCACCGAACCAAAGCGCCAACCACACTGGATACCACAGTTCAGAAAGCATCCAAAGAGGAAGACGCCTGAAGTGACCTCTACAATGCCAAATGATGTTCTAAAATGGACTCCAATAAGGAGGATTACATCGGTTTGAGACTCAATGGATACCTCCACCAAGGTCGGCATCAACCTCCGCAAATAACATCGAAAGCCTCAAACGAGCGACAACCATGTGCTCCTTGCACAACCCTGTCTTTTGCACCATTCAGGTCATGCATTTCCAAATTATGCATTAATATAGGGCCACATTACACGGTCGTGCATAGACACACTTGAGAATCCCAAGCACAAGAGCACAGTGACATATGTCAAATATTTCTATTGATACTAACTTTTGTGTTCTTGTTTTGTGATATCTTTTTCCTCAAAAAAAAAAAAAAGAGGAAGCACTTGTTCCCAGGTTTGGCTCATGAAACATGAATGAGTCATGCTTGCTTAAAGGTGGAACTGTTGATTACTGGGCATTTATCAGTTTGGATAGAAGTGTGTCTTGGCTAGCAGATGATATAATTGCTGCCTTATCTCATAGATGTCAAGAACTTGGCATGAGCATGGCATCCACAACTATGGTTTCCTCTTACTATGGTAGGAGTGAAGAGATTGAAGGTCTGCAACTTGAATGATGCATAACTATTGCATGTATGAGAGCATCCAGGGAGATATCTGCACGGGGTAGCTCTGGTACCCTGCAAATCTTTGTATGTATATTGGATGAGAAGACTCCTGCTTATGGTGAGCTAGAGAGAATATGTGAAACTAAGCTTGGTGTAGTTCTCGAATGTTGTTTGTCAAGGAATATAAAGAAATTCAATTCTCTGTATTTGACAAATGATGCTTTGAAAAGAGGAGACAGGATCAACCACTCAAAAGATCTCATAAGTGGACCATCAACATGGACTTTAATCAACAATGTTCCATCCCAAAGGCCGAGTGTACAACACGAAGAGATGAACATCGATCGACCTTCTCCATGGTAAGTATCTTTACCTTCGAAACATCATAACCATGATAGCTTAGGAAACCTCTTCGTCGGCATACCCTTGAGCACTTAGCTCAAGACCCCCAATTTTTGTACCATAGTTCTTCCAATGCATTTTCCAAGTAAGCATTCATAGGGCTACATTACAAGGCCATGCACAAGGCACATATTTTCCTCAACCCATGCACAAACACACTTACCCATCACTCAATATGGGTTATGAGTACTTGGCATGACTACTATGAACATCAACTGTGGAAGATCTAGAAAACATCAACGGAGACTCACAACGACACAGTCATGCTGGAATCCAAGGAAGAAGCACATACCAAGAGACTACAACTTGCAAAGACTCACAGTGATAGATGAAGAACTAGACACATCTGGAAGTCAGAGGACTTTGGTTCATATAGAAGGGACACTCCCTCTCAAGGCACTACTTGGAACAACCGCTACAACAAAGGTCTGTCAGGGATGACAGACTCGAGAGGGGGGGAGTGTTGAAGCTCAAAGTCAAGGACAAAGCATGGAAGCACATCAAAAGGTGGACACACAAGGAAAGGGAGCAAGTAGGGATCTCCAAGAAGTGTATGTCAAATTTTTAGAAGAATCCCCTACAAAAATAGTGATTTTCATCACTAAAAACCATTGTAAATACCATTATCTATTTTTATAACTCCATTTTGTTCAAGCCGAGGAGTCCTCGAGCTTGAGGATATTAGAAGTACCATCGTACCAGTTTTCATAATTTCTAGACTTTGTTTGAGCCCTCAAATAAGCCCTTAAACCTAATTTTTAACTAGGCCGGACACTAGGTCTGGACACGGCCAAAACTAGTCAAAAAACTATAAAAAGAGCTAGAGAGCTCATTTTTGGGGGTTGGCTTGTGAGAGAATAGAGCTTTGTAAGAGAACTCTTTGCAATCGAAGCTTTCCATTGTTCCTCTCTTTGATCTTACCTTGTGCGCGTGTGTGTGTGTATGTGTGTGCATGTTTGTGTGCTTTCACTCATGCACTTATGCCTTCACTTGCTCGTGGTCTTCATACCGGTCCTCATGTCTCCGCGGATTGACAAGTAAAGGAGGTGGTGCTTACGCTTGAGCTACAAAAGCACTCCAGTGTCTCCACAAAATCAAGACCAACAGCGAATCAGTTTGTTTGGCAGCCCAAAGCGTGTAACAAACCCCCCGACCCCATTTGTAAATTCATTCCCACTGACTAACTGCATCACCCTTACACTGCACTTTTCCATTTAGCTCACAAGATGATCCATCCACTAATGGCACACTGGATCACGTAGCACGTATTGACCTACTGACCTCTCACTAACCTCATGTTAATGTTGTAACGGGGACAAAAGTTTTTCTAGCATGTCCATTACAATGTTAACACATGCTTCTATATTCTCATAGAGTCAGCAGGCAAGAAGTAACATGGCAGATACAGCAAGACCTAGTTCCCAGGCAGGCACGAGCCCTCAAATCATGGAAATTGAAAGTCTTCCCATTGAGGAGGAATTGAAGGAGCGCCTAGTGGCATTGAGAGCATTACATGCCATACCGATTCAGAATCCTCCACAGGGGCACACAATGCCAGTCCGCAGAAACTCACATTGGTTCAGTGAGGTGGCAGGACCTCTGGGAGAAGGCACTTACCTATGGGAGGCAGAGATAGAGTTCAACGGGTGCTGGGGCAGGTATCACTTCTTCACCAGGGAATTTGAGAGACTTCAAAATAATGAAGGGCTGAAACCGATATGGAAGAAGGCAGGACTATACGATTACTTCAAAGCCCAATTGCCAAAGCTCGACTTTCTAAGGTGCTCGTATTTGATTAGCACCCTCACTCTGAGCAAAGTGAAAAAGGGATACAACATCTTTGTCCTCCCATCTCTCACAAGGGGCAATGAGCTGAAGCGGTTCAAATTGACGAACAACTTGGTGAGGGAAGCTCTCGACATGAAAGGCATGCACATTCCCACCAAGAAAGAGATTATGGTCCCCGACAACATGAAGAATAGGAATCTGATGAAACTAAAGGACATGGTGGCAATGACACCTACTATTGCCATTCATCTTCGGATGTGCATGCAGCATTTTGCATTCCCCGCTCAAGAGAGGTTCACAATGCCACCCAAGAAGATATGGTTCAGTCTATATTTAGCAGACACCTTCGATTTGACAATCAACATGCCTCACTGGATTATTGACCAAATCCACTTGGCTCATCAATGGTGGTATAAGAAGCAAAAGTCAGTACTTTATGGATGTTGTGCTCTCACAAGGATTGTTTACAGATGCTTGGCATATGATGTGCCAGTTCAAAGGGCACTTATTTGGACCAGGGTGCAAGAATTCCAACGTAGACTATCCACCGCAGGGCCTCCATCCAAGAAATGAGAGGCGCAGTTTAGATGCCCTGTGCAGAGGCCCGTGGTGTGACACTGACACCAAAGACAACTCCACGGCTTCCAAGGCGTGTGCAACCCTTCACTATCAATTACCAAGACATAGCACAGATGGACTGAATCTGGTGTTTCCACCTATACCAACCAACTTGGAGTTTCCTCATGGCTTTACATTGGAAGATCTAACTGATGAAGAGGTAGCCAGAATAATCAATGCTACGAATTTAGAAGTGGAGGCAAAGCAGGCAAGCGGGCAGCAGATAGTCACAGACCAACCCCATCCAATCCAACCACAAGTAGTCGAAGTGGATGATGATGAAGAAGAGGAGCAAGAGGAGGAAGGAGAAGGACTCTTCGACGAAGAAGAGCAGGAATATGAGCAAGAAGTTCTACAGGAACTTGATGGTGCCCTGGCTTATACAAAGCAATTGAAAAAGATGTATGATACCATCAACCGAGTTCAAGAACAACACAAACTGTCCCTGGCAGCAGGAAAAGCCCTCATGAACCAAATCCTTGAGGAGGAAGGTGCCCCGTTAATGATGTATTTAATAATATGTACCAATGTATGTCTCAACTACAACAACATTACCATCACCTAGATACCCAGCATACGAGCCTCTTCAGAAACCATGAAACTCTCCAAGCAAGATTCATTGATTTAGAGAAGGAGAAGAGGCTATTACAACAGGAGTATACTACACTACAAGCACAACATGATCAATTATTTGCCAATCCACCCCAGTCAGATACTGAAGAAAACAACAACTTGATGATATGTTACATGCCCAGATAACGACAATCTCAAGCTTCAATGCAACCTCGCCTTATTACGGAAGCACATGTCCGCAACACTTGAAGAAAACAAACGACTACAAAAAGAGAACAGGAAAACCTGGAAGCAGCAATGGAGGGTTCACCGGAGGAAATCGACCTTGAGAAATTCAAGGGTATCCCATTTGAAAATATTCAAATCGTCTTGGAAACCCATGCCAACCTCTTGGAAGCCCACACAGCATTAGAAAGAGAGAGAGATGACCTACTAAAGCAACTGGAAACTCAACAGGAGTCACCAAGCAAAGTCACAACCGCAGCCGACACATCTGAAGAAGTCAAAACTCAGAGCAGATCTAGAAGAACTACGAAGTAAAGTTCTTCAAACGAGCGTCAACCCTCTCCCCTAGTGGAACCGGAACCTGCAGACTTAGTGCCAATTGAAGTGGAGGAGACTTTTGAAGACCCATATGTCCCCATGCTAGCACCCGGAGGTAAGCAAACAGAAGAAGGAATGGACACGATTGAGATCAAAGCTCCTGAATGGATGCAAAGGTTAG